>JAJGOT010000489.1:500000-643481 GCA_022457155.1 Cladopsammia gracilis
AAACATCAATGTTTTTCTAAAAAAAACATCGTTACATGTCGTATTTTGGGCGATCTCCTTGACGTATGAATTTTTCCTGCCTAATTCGATCATTGGTTACAATTTAAAAAAAGGTTATTTAATATACTTTTCCGTAAACCAAACGCTAAAGAGTCTAAAGAGATGCTTGTTATTGTCCCGATGTTTTTCCCCAGAACATTTGTTGAGTGTCGTATTTTTAACCCTCCTCCTGTTATTCAACTGTTTTTTCCATTTTCATAAATGCTTCCAGTACCAAAAATAAGTAATTGCTGTAACGGCTGTAGTATTTTTATTCACCAGTTAGTTTTCGCCTTTCCACCGGAGATCTAGAGATGCCATGTGGTCCCTGCTAAATAGATCGTATACATGTTGTCAGTACATGAATCTCAGTTGAATCTTAGCACATAAATAACTTGCCGGGTCGCGACCAAAAAGCAAAATGTTGATAACATTATTCGATGGTGTCGTACCTCGATTTGGGTTTCGGGTCTTCAATATTGTATGACGTCTCGTTTTACGCTTGAACCTGGATTTATTTTTCCGCCGCTTTCCCTTGGAAAACACACCGACATCCACTCCATTGACCTTCGACAGATGAAGGCGGGCAGTTGTGCCATGGCGAGACCACGAGTACTGTTCATGCATTTTCTTCTCTCTCTCCCTCCTTCTACTCATAACGAAGCAACGTGCTCAATGCAAATTTGGCAAAAGCAAAACATGTTTACCGTATCGCTTCGTCATGTGCCGTGATCCCAATGCAGCCTTGCGGAATCGTGCTTTTTTGCATTTGAGTTGAACGGAATGTTACTCTCCGAAAAATTAAGTTTCTTTGTTTTTGAAAACCATACAAGGTGATATATTCCCCTCGTGGCGTTCCCTTGGGCAACGTCCTCGGCCGGGAACGCTACGACGGGAATATATCAGATATCCCCTCGCTCCACGAGGGGATATATGTGATATTTAAGGTCTACATATAGTGTTCAGTAGACTGAAAACGCAAAGATATTTTCACTTGAGGAACAGATCCACTGATGACATATGAAAGTTGATTTTTAACGCATAACTGTGTATTTGTACTGTTACGCTAAGAAATGAAAGACAATAAATTTATTCATCATGTTTAGTCAGCTTTATCTGCTTTCACTACTGCCGCGGTTTACTTTCAGATAAGCCATGGAACAGATACTAAAGTGCACAAGGCTTTGTGGGCGCCGAAAAGTCTTTTCAACAAGGAAGTTGCTTGGGCTGTTAGTGTTAATATGCGTGTTATTCGTGGTAATGGTTTTGCATACGTTTGGACTCCGCATACTTATGACTGAAGACAAAATGTTCGCTTATCAGCCGAGCCATTCATTTGGTGAACCAAATCTTAACTTAACCAAGATGACAATAAAAACGAACTACACATCACGGACTTTGGATCCTAGAAAAATGAGCGTCGTCCATTGGGAAGCAGTGAAAACGCCAGCTGCGGATGTGAACCATAAAAATACTAGCAACATAACGACGCCAAACAATTGTGAAAGTTGGTGTCGATTGAAAGAAAACTCATCGAAACCTTTCTTCTTAACAGCGGTGCTGCTCGTCCGAATCTACGTTAAAGACCTGGCACAGTTAACGACCAGAGAAATGCGACAGTGGCTCTACTATTTACAATATGCTGGTTTCGAACACGTTTATATTTACGATGCTTCAGTATGTGTTTAAGAACGAATCGCAAGCACAAGCTTTGAAATCGCTAAGGGTTTGTAACTTACGTGGACTGGAGTCATAAGGCGTATCCATATTCTATTGGCGGCACTCAGCATGCTGCTTATCAGGATTGCATCAACAGATTTGGCCATGAAACTCTGTGGCAATCAGCTATTGATATAGATGAGTATCCTTTTAGTCCCACGGATAAAAAACCTTTATTCACACAGCGTGCCGTAAACCAGTTTAGCGAACAAGTTCCCCATGCCTCAGAATTGACAATGCAGAATTTTCTTTTTCTAGGCAAACCGCTTGACGGTAGAAAACACCCACTGCTTATTGATAGAATCTGGAGGCGAACGCACGGTCCCGCCAACGCTCTTGTAAAGCCCATATACAAACCCAGCCACGTGAGCAGCGCCAGAGTTCATCATAACGGTCTAAGACAGGGATCTTCGATAAATTTTCCAGTAGATCAATTACGTATGAATCACTACTGGGGTGGCAGGCTGCAGAATTGGGGGGAGGATACACCCGAAATCATTGCCAAGACACAACCAGATAACTCGATGGAATCTATCGTGAAAACTTTGCGCAGCTGTGTCAGTGAGTGCTTCGCGAGTCCGGATTTTATTTATCGCAAACAGTGGAACTAAACATGATTCAACGCTGAGAGTTGTTTTGGTCATACTACACTATTAAAAGTAGGGTTCAATTCAAATTACATTGCGTACCAAATCGCGTCGGCGAAAGTTTGCCTAAAGGCTGGTTTTCACTAGCGACGGAGTCAGTCGTGAAGGGAGTCGTAAGGGCGCTTATAACCTAGCGAAAATCAAACAATGAAGTCATAAGATTGACTGAATCGGGGTTGTGCCTAAAGAATACCGTTTAGAGGGACGTCGGACACCTTATTAAGACTTATATAACGTAATGTCGACACTTCGAATTTTATTTTCAATAAATTTTTAAGTGTAAAAAAAAAAAAAAAAAAAATCTAAAATCCCCCACTCAGGATTGAACGTGTGATCTCAGCTAGGCTTAGACTTAGATAGCCTACCGTACCACTGTACCATTGTACCACCTAGCTTCTCGGGTTGTTCAGGCCTAAATTTAACTATATAAACTGCTACCCATAACATCAACTGAAAGCTAACCAGTTACTCCGTTATATAAGTTTCAATAAGGTGTCCGACGTCCTTCTGAACGGTATTCTTTAGGCTTAACCCTGAATCGGAGTCGCAAGAATCAGGAGGCTTCCATTTTCTTCCGATTGCGCTTATGACTGTCGCTTTCGATGTAGTGAAAAATAGATTGTCGGAGTCGTAAGCAGAAGCGAATTAACCAATCACAATGCTATTCCCTGCTTGCAACTCCGACAAGCTAGTTTTTATTAGATCGTAAGTGACAGAATCATAGGCGTGATGGGAAACTCTGCTTACGACTCCGTTCAGGTTTGATTTTCGCTCAATACGCTTCGACTCCGACTCCGTCGCTAGTGAAAACCGGCCTTAACCCATCTTCAACACATCATTTTTTGGCCAATCACACAACGTCTGATTCCCAGTTAAACACGAACCGAGCCGATATTCCGACATGTTCTGAGGCTGACGTGTTCAGCCCGTCATTCGATCCATCACAAATACCAAGAAGATTTGTTTCCTGTAAATTAGTCTTTTCTGAACAAATTTATTTATTTTGCACAGAATAGTTTGGAAACTCTGTTGTTGGTTAGCTTTTGTGTTGTGGTATTGATATTGTTTAGTGTCTTTTGAATCTTTTGTGTTTCGTCATTTGTTGATCCCAACTTCCACAACACCAAGAAACTGCCAATAGTTTGATGAAGAAGAATTACTCAGCATTGTTTAGGCGTTGACAATGTTCGTTGAACCAAATTGTTTTGAAAATTCCACGAAACTCAGCTTTACGAGACTCGTTTCCGGATACAGGTGGCTTGGTGTGTTACTGCTAACGTTTCAGCCGCCAAAATGTCAATTTTTATGGAACGAACTAAACTGTAAAATATTGAATCAGGCGAAGAAAAACATTTTCGTTTAAATTAAATATTTATCACTTAACTTGTTTTCAGTTTGGCATGAATAAATTAGCAATACTAATGTAAAAAACGATAAACAGGGGTACTCCAAATAACTTGACTCTTACATATTTTAAAATACAAACAACATCCATTCCTAAAATTCGTCTAATAAATTGTTTGTGGCTAGACCAAACAGCTTAGCTGGTAAACACAGTTTTCAATATCATCTATTTATTTTTTCTGAAGCATCTCAGCGGTCCGGAATCCTTAATCATTGAATCTGATTGGCTTATCACGCGCTCTTAGCCGGTCCAGCTTTTTACGAGCCGACAACACGCTAAAGATCTTAACTACGCTTAAACGAGGTACCAAAAAGACTCAATGAAGAAAGGCAGAACAAACTAAGCGGAAGGAGAAATCAGCCGTAAAAATACAGGCCAATTTTATTCCTCGAAAAGGCGAGTACAAGTTTCGATTTTATGATTTGTTGATTTTATAGTTTTTGCGTTTGCCGTGTTGTTTTTTACAAAGCGGCATTTGTGGCTTTAAAACATTACTGTAATTAATGCAATCTAGAGCTTTTTTTTGGCTCCATTCGGTTTAAATGTTCTTATTTTTCCGGTTTTGTTTTTTTTTTCTAATAGAGATTCTGTGAATTTTCGTTGAAAAGTCTTGCTTGAATTTGTCATTCTAGTTGTGTACTAATTTGTTGTCAATAAATTACATGCCGATGATTTCGCCGTCGGATTTTACGACATAATTCGTACTTTCACTACATTGCTCGGTTTGTATGCGTTAATTTCTCAGTCTTTACCTTCTTTTAAATTCTGTAACTTTTCATTGATTTAAATATGAGTTTTAAATTAGAATAACTCACATGCAGTTTAAGCTTTTGCGCTGCTATGAATAAATTCCGCTCGACTTTGTATGAACTTATGAGAAATTTTAAAGTTTGAAAAGTTTTAAAGTTTATCTTAAACTCTCAACTTTCGCTGAGCAGCATGGATTTGGATAACTCTGGGCCACCAGTATTTTGTGGGTTCAGATGCCTGCCGAACGAAGTGAGGCAGGCATCTAATTATAAACCCCCAAAATAACAGTAACCCAGAATTATCCAAATCCGTGCTGCTTGTAGTGACTTATGTAATGAGCTCCATCGGCGGACATTTTGGTCCAGTATAGGCAACCCAGAATTATCGAAATCCAATGTGCTTGTATAGCATTATGCTGTGAGCGACGAGGTTTAGAGCAAAATTCATTCTGCTGTGCCGCCGGGTGTTGTGGGTGTGTGGGGAGCCCGTTTTATGTTTAAATCCTACGGAGATTATTTCAAACACCGCTCCCATATTGAACAAGTTTATCACTTATATGATATACTGGGCCACCTGGCCGTGAAACAGCGAGGAAGCCAAGCGCGAAGAAAATTTAGTACCAAGAACGTGGTGGAGAAAAACTACCGCGTCAAATTAAGTCCCCCCCCCCCCCCCCCCCCGCTCTTGAACAAGAAAAGTAGGCCTAAGGTCTACATGAGTGGAACAAGGCGTGTTGCCAATCTGCTTAAGCTTAACCAGCTCCCCAAATCATTTAAAGATTCTTCGGCCACTTCAGGGGCGGATCCAGGATTTTTTTTAGATCGAGGGGGTGCACCACTAAGGATGTAATGTTTTTTTTTCACATCTTTTTCGTCATCTCGGGGGGGGGGGGGGGGTGCGCACCCTCTGCACCCTCCCCCTAGATCCGCCCCTGCACTTCGTACAAGATGATTACTCCAAACAGATACCCATCGCAAAGATCCGCAAGGAATATTTTGGTGCAACAAAGATTTTTTTATGGTGAAGATAAAAGAAGGTTTGAGGAGATTTGGGGCCTTGAAGTTTTCGTCATCGATTCATGTGGGTTTTGATAAAGAAGATGTGGGGTCCCACATTTTGTGTCCAAAACGCTTTGTAAACTGAGTGTCGATGAGTGCCACGCCGAACTGCATGTTACCTTGTCAAAACACCAAAATGAAACGGAATATCGTCAAAATACGAGAACGCAATAACAAATGTTCCAATGGCAAAATGTCAGAACGCAATAACAAAAGAGCAGGTTCCAATGGCAAAATACCAAAACGCGCAGTAACAAAACTGCAGGTTCACAGCAAAATACGAAGTGTTAATTTTGGCGGTAATAAATCACACTCCATATTTTTCAAAGAAATAAGTGAAAAGTTAGCTCGGCCAGGGTAACTCGGGAGGAGGGTTGTCTCGGGAACCCGAGACCATATAAACAGGCCCTAAATGGTGAGTTGCAATCCCGTCGGTTGGTCGGTAAATTTGCAAAATCGCTTACCTGATTATGTAACGGTCACCCCAACCGGTTTTTTTCCTACAAATGCTAAGCACCCAATATTTCCCTACCTAAATTAATATTCATAACATTCCGTTTTTTAACCAGTCAGTTCAAAATGCAGACTGCAGACCCGGTATAAAATGCAGACTGCAAACTGGGTATAAAATGCAGTCTGCACATTGAATTGAAGCTGTTCTGTACTTGATCTTAAAGCAGAAGAATATAACGTGCTTATTTGCCTCGGCGAACGGAAAAAACAAGCTTTCTGACTTGCTGCGATTGAACCCATTGTAAGTTGATATCTGGCACTGAGAATCATGTGACCTAGAGTTGAACTTGCATCCTTGTCCTAGTGCCAGAGATATGTCGTTTGGATGCATAAATTGCATAAATTGAAACACTGCTACAGCCACCGCCGCTGTTGACATAGTCGGACTGTTTACAGTCTATGCATATGGAGAGGAAATCAGTCGTTTGCAAGGGAACGAACTCGGAAAGGCGATAACATGACAGTGGGGTGAGTTAACGATAAAAATATATCGCACAAAATGACAATTTTGCTCTCAGTCTGCATTTTATTCCTAGTCTGCAGTCTGCATTTTATACCTAGTCTGCAGTCTGCATTTTATACCCCGCCTGCAGTCTACAATCTGCAGTCTGCATTTTGTATTTATCGATGTAAGAAATTCATTTCACGATCATTCAACTAATTAGTCATTTAATTAATAGTCCGTCTTTCATGCGATTGAAATGAGTCGTTCGTGTAGTGCACACTGACTGAGCAAATTAATCTGAATTAAATTAACAACGCTCACAGTAGCTACGTTCTTAACAAAGATATATAGTGATTACATGAAAATTCTATAAAAATTCTCGACTCCAGCATTGAAGTTCACGTACGGGTGCAAACTGTAAACACGAACAAGAACTCTTCGAGCAGTAAAATCGTGCGCATTAAAGACGTCGCATACTTTTGACCCCTGTTCAGCCTGCTGTAACTCAAACATACAAACTTCTCCAAGTGTTGTCCGCTGCATGTTAAGAATATTGTATGGGAAAGTGGTGTTGGCGAACACTTTGATGCGGCTTTTATCGAAATCTGCGCAAAAAAATTCGAACACCCGGGTCAATGTTGATGAGAAAACCTAAAAATTATTCTTGGAACATCTCAAACTTTGGCGAGCAGCAATTATTATTGTCTGAAAGATTTAACTGACTCTCGAGAGGTTCAATTTGCAGCATATACGGCTGAGCTGAGACATAAGAAACTTATAGCGTATAGAACCAAGCGGTAAAGTGGTCCATGGCAAAAAAGGCAATGATGGTGAAAAGAAACAATAATTTGTTCATTGTTCCACAGAAAGGATACGAAAGCCGCGGGTGGAGAAAAGTTTATACCCGTTTGACGAATACTCGATCATAAGCAGCTCTCTGGGGGCTTTATCAAATAGCGTCCTATAGACTCTCCAAACTTTACGGTATATATTATCCCTTAGAAAATATACGCAAAGATAAGATTTTTGCACAGAAACAAAGTCGTTCAGGACTTTTTGTTCTGCTTTGCTCGGTAACGCTGGTCGTAAACTTTATCAGTATGAAGTACATATATATTTTGGATCATTTATGACCTATTTACACACCTTTTTCCGAGCTAGTGGTGCACACATCTTAGTCATGCAAGAATAATACAACAACTTACTTTTTTCTTTGGCTTAAATTTGGGTATAAGCTTAAGTCGGGAAATGTTTTCTGATCGCATGAAAGCTAAGAGCTTAGCGATTGGAAGTCCGATGATCGGATTTCACCTCAGCTAATTTATTGAGCTTCAGTTTAAGCCGAAATCAACACTGAGTTTGTGAATCAGTTTTTCTCTCCCAAATGTAACATTGCCTTTTATTTATTTTATTTGAAGCTCAAAAAACATTCAGGTCGCGTTAACCGTTGATTAATAACTGCTGAAAGGAGACTCTGCGAGCCGGGAGCATTTAGAAAGGCGAAATTTATAACCGATGGAGCCATTTAAAGTGCCTATCACCCCTAGAACGTTATTTTCAGAATCAACTCTATGTACATCGCCGAATAGTTGAATGGTAAAATATTTCTTGTTTTGAATTTTGTGTTAGTGAGTTATAGAGATTTGAATTTTCAAAATGCTAATTTGATGACGTCAACCCGGGAATCATTTATTATACAACTACTTGTTTTCACCTCCAAGTAATATTTTTTACGAATCAGTTGACTATCCACAGTTTATTTTCAGTATTTATCAAATTAACTATCCTCAAGCTTGAAACTGCGTATTGTGAATTGGCGTAGAAATAATGGCAAATTCCCGGGTTGACGTCATTTAATTAGCATTTTGTAATTTCAAATCTCTATAACTCACAAACGCGACGTTCAAAACAAGAAATATTCTACCATTCAACTATTCAATGCCCATAGAGTTGATTCTGAAAATATCTTGCTACTGGTGATAGGCACTTTAAGTAACAATGCGTGTAAGAACTAGGCAATCCTGTATTGTTCGGCGGCATTTCGTTTTCCCCACATAAGACTGCTTAGATTTTCTTACTGAGAATACATCAACCTATGGACAACACGTTTTTGGAATAAAATGTACTGAAACTTTATTTTAAAGCGATATTTCTTTTGTGTTACAAGATTTTATCCAATCATGAGACTCCAAAACAATGGCCAAGAAAGGCTTCTAATTTTCCATGTTTTCCACATAGACATTTTGCTACATTAAAGCTCAGAATAGTTTTCACTAAAAGGGAATCAATAAGTAAACTAGAGAGAAATAAATGCGCTACCTGATGAAGTGATGGTAGATTTTCATGTTTTAGCCAATGAGGTGGACGGTTTCAACAATATCACAATTAACACCTTTCTGCATTCCTTGCCGCTGGGTTGCCTAGTTCTTACTAGGACCATTACTTAAAGACACAGTTCACCACACAAACGGAAAAAAAATGTCCACTGGCTTGTAAACCAACTACCGTATTTTCTCAATTAAACGCCGGACCCTGAATAAACGCCGGGGCGACAAGGTTGAGTTTTTAATAAACGGTAACGGCGATTATTCCGAGGTACCGGCGTTTATTCAAGGTCCGCGTTTATTTGAAATTGGTATTTTATAACTGATTATTACCATGAAATAATGTAGTTTTAGGTGAAATGAACTGCAGCGACCAATTTGCTGTAGTAAAAAAATATTTTACATAACTAGTAGTAATCATAGATTATAGTGCGTGTCCTTATCCCGTGGCACCTCGTCTTGACCTAGTACCTCATGTCGCGAGATATGCCACGCAGGCAAAAACGTCGGGCCGACATCAAACAAATTCACGCTATCGCCGTGAGATCGGGCAAAATCCTGCCGTGCTGTGTACTCCGAGAGGTCTCAGATTTTTCCGACATATAAATAGTATATTTGTCTTGATTTCGTTTCGGTTATTTCTCCGATTCTGAAATCACTGATACTCCTCAGTACATGTACTAATACCGGAACCGGAAATGAGAAATTTCTGAGAAAGCCTGAAAAAGTGGGGTCCTCCAAGACGGCGAGTTACGCCTCGTGAGTTATTGTGTTGAGTTACCTCACAGTGAGTTGTAAAATCTTGAATTTTCAAGATTATCCCGGCAAAATCGTGAATTTCAAGATTATTCCGGCAAAATCTTGAAAATTCAAGATTCTGCCGGAAAAATATTGAAAATTCAAGATTTTGCCGGCAAAATCTTGAAATTCAAGATTATGCCGGCAAAATCTTGAATTTTTAAGATTATGCCGGCAAAATCTTGAAAATTCAAGATTCTGCCGGCAAAATCTTGAATTTTCAAGATTATGCCGGCAAAATATTGAATTTTAAAGATTATAGCGGCAAAATCTTGAAAATTAAAGATTCTGCCGGCAAAATCTTGAATTTTCAAGATTATGCCGGCAAAATATTGAATTTTCAAGATTATGCCGGCAAAATCTTGAAAATTCAAGATTATGCCGGCAAAATCTTGAAATTTAAGATTATGCCGGCAAAATCTTGAAAATTCAAGATGACTGGTGTAATAAAGAGTGACAGACCAACACGACTCCCTTGCGAGTGTTTTAGCCATTTTATAGTTCAGCTCGCAAAATGATGCTTCATGTATTTGTAGCCGGTATATGGAGATTTCGAGGTGACTGTATTAAAAGCCTTCTAAACTCGCAAAATGATACAGACTTTAGTCCCGAGGTCATTTTTGTTTTTAAGCTGTCAGCTGTCTGCTAGTTTTGACCTCTTTGGCGTCTGTTCAGTAGCGATGCCGGGGGGTGGGGGGTACTCCCATATATGAGCTGTATAGGTATGTGCCGCTGTGAGGGTATATATGGTTTTCAGGCAGTTTAGTCTAGGATAGGGTATAGTTATCAGAGATTTTTAGTCTAGAATAGGGTATCATTTTCCGCGAAACTGATCAGTTGCGTGAATTCAAGATTTTGCCGGCAGAATCTTGAATTTTCAAGATTTTGCAACTCACCAGAGTTAACTCGCTACCGTAACTCACCGTTGCTAACTCACCATCCCGTGATAAACTTTTTTTTTACAACAACAACAACAACAACAAACAAAACTTTATTAGACATATTGGACACCGCGCATGAAATCGACGATTAAGTCACGCAACATTCAACGAGAATTTCGCAGGATTTTTCGGATAAAATTACAACTACCAGTTGCAAGTAAGACACAAGACTGTTGAATATAATTCCTTTATTAGCTAGACAAATTTTAGTCACAAAACTGCGAAATCTTTAGTCGCAAATGTGCCCGATACAGGCGCAATTTCGAGCACTGTAAAGTTAATCTGCGTTCGCCTGCCGCAGCCGGTCAATGAATTATTGCTTCAAGACATACAGCGAATTGCACCGTACCGTAGAACATCGCGAAGAAAGACATCGGTATTTAGGTGAAAGCTTCCCAAATCAGGCAGAGAACCACAGCAAAATCAAGATAGAACATTCAAAACATACCAGAACGGTAGCGAAGAAAATCCGATAACTTCTTGCTTGATTCCAAAGAGACCCAACAACTTATTTGGTCCGGAGAAGAACCTTCGTCCAATTTTTCCACTGCGTACTTTTAGTAGACATATTGAGAAGGACGATTTCAAAATCGGGAAAATATCTGATACAAAATCAAGACAAATAGATTATTCACATGTGACATTTCGTTTCGGAACCCCAGCCTTTTGATGCCTGATTTCCACGCGCTGGGAATGCTGGATACTATTGTGACGTTTCAAGATGGCGCAGATTTGGTACCGACATTTTCTGGTTGTGCCTAAAGAATACCGTTTAGAGGGACGTCGTACACCTTATTAAGACTTATATAACGTAATGTCGACACTTAGAATTTTATTTTCAATAAATTTTTAAGTGTAAAAAAGAAAATCTAAAATCCCCCACTCAGGATTGAACCTGTGATCTCAGCTAGGCTTAGGCTTAGATAGCCTACCGTACCACTGTACCACTGTACCACCTAGCTTCTCGGGTTATTCAGGCCTAAATTTAACTATTTCAACTGCTACCCATAACATCAACTGAAAGCTAACCAGTTACTCCGTTATATAAGTTTCAATAAGGTGTCCGACGTCCTTCTGAACGGTATTCTTTAGACTTAACCTACTTTTCTCGATTCGTTCCGCCTAGCCGACAAGATTAGGAAGCGTCTCCTTCGTCGACGCAATAATAATAATAATAACAATAAGGGTCTTTATTCACGGTTTTAAACAAAGGTTAAAACTTACAAGGTACTTATAAAATAGTTAAAAACTATCTAAACACTAGAAAATACCAAATACAATCTACTTAAAATCAAGGAGACATCTATTTACAAAGCATTTCTTAAACCTTTCAGTATTAACACATGGGACCTGGTAAGGATACGAACTACTGCGTAGGACCCTATTCACCTTACGTGGGGGGAGAAGATCGTGCAGGGGATGCGAGGGAGTACCCACAAGACTATTCCACAACGTCAAATCCCTTTCTTTAACGACCTGTTGGATCGGTGTAACTTGTTGAATGTATCCGAATCTAAATCTATTCTGAAGCCTGTCAATTTGACTCAAGTATTTAGTATAGGCAGCAACACCCCACACTCGGATGCAGTAAGTAAAGAATGACATAAAGAGATAGAGAATTAAAAAGGTCATGAAGGTCAGATACACTATAACCAGTGCTCTTACACACTCTAAGTATATGCATGCGTTTTAGAGCTCTTTTCATCAAATCAACAAAATGCATATCCCAGTTTGTAGGACTATCCTGAAATGTCACTCCTAGAAGCTTCAGATATCACACGTTTTATGTTAAAAGTTGGCCCGGGAGGAGGCAATTATGACAAGTTCCTTGGTCTTCAGGGTCTTACTCGGGTTAAGTTTCATCAAATTCTCCTCTGCCCAGACATTGACATTAAGCCCAACGGGTATACTACATGTAATGCCATCTGCATATTTAGTCATCAAGGTACTTTGGGAGATGGGACTTATTTAACCATCATGGTAAAAACTACAGGTCCGAGAACGTGCCCTGCGGCATTCTTCGATTGACAGGCAGGAATGGAGCTATGACATTAATATCCACACACACCCTTTGCTGACGACCCTCCAAGAAGTCAATAACCCAATATTATTACAATTATCATTTTTATTAATGGTTATCGCCACGTTCAACTGCCATTATGATATAAATGTAAATCAAAGGGGCTCCAAGGGCTATCTCGTGAGTACGAAACAACTTAATGTTAATTTTCATAATGTTTACAACCAAGCCGTGAATATGAAATCGCAGGCTGATATTTGATTGACCCTTCCTTACAAAAAGGTGTCGAAATGTAGTTATTTTTCACCTATCTCAGTTTTCTTTGTTCTTTTCAGGGGAATATATCACATAACCCCGTTCATTACAGTGTCTGAAAAGCTGGGTGCGGCTTTGATTGTAACAGGGGAGAGGCGGGGCTGAAAACAATAGCTGATAACAATAGCAAAACAAAGGATTATATATTCCCCTCGTCATATTCCCCTCGCCTCAGTCCCCTAATAATAGAATAACACAAACGGGAAGATCAAATAGGGCTTAACAAGGAAAACACACTAGCATCAGTCAATATTTTTTGTTTGCATAAGAAAACAACTTCATCAATCTTATTGATACATAAATAAATTGCCGGGTCGCGACCAAAAAGCGAAATTCGATGGTATCGTACCTCGATTTAGGTTTCGGGTCTTCAATAATGTAAGACGTCTCGTTTTACGCTTGAACCTGAATTTATTTTTCCGCCGGTTTCCCTTGGAAAACACACCGACATCCACTCCATTGATCTTCGACAGATGAAGGCGGGCAGTTGGGCCATGGCGAGACACGAGTACTGTTCATGCATTTTCGTCTCTCTCTCACTCCTTCTACTCATAACGAAGCAACGTGCTCAATGCAAATTTGGCAAAAGCAAAATTAACATGTTTACCGTATCGCTTCGTCATGTGCCGTGATCCCAATACAGCCTTGCGGAATCATGCTTTTTGCATTTGAATTGAACGGAATGTTACTCTCCGAAAAATTAATAGTTTCCTTGTTTTAGAAAACCTCACAAGGTGATATATTCCCCTCGTGGCGTTCCCTTGGGCAACGTCTTCGACTGGGAACGCCACGAGGGGAATATATCACATATACCCTCGCTCCACGTCAATAATTCTTACTTGAATAGACGTTTTGAATTTAGACATGTGCTTAGTCGATTTTGTTGAGGAGACACTGGAGTTCGTGGAAGCTTTTTGTTGTCGTCAATTAACACTTGCGATAATATTGCCAATCAGTTTTTCATTTTATAGCGTAACGCAATGTACGGTTCGATATCTTTTAAAACACCGTAATCCGCGATATGATGTGTAATATTTAAGGTCTACATATTCTGTTCAATAGAAAAACGCAAGGATATATTTTCACTTGAGGAACAGATCCACTAATAACATATGAAAGTTGATGTTTAGCGCATAACCGTGTATTTGTACTGTTACGCTAACACGTGAAAGACATAAATTTGGTTTATTCATCATCTGTTTACTTTCAGATAAGCCATGGAACAGATACTAAAGTGCACAAGGCTTTGTGGGCGCCGAAAGGTCTTTTCAACAAGGAAGTTGCTAGGGCTGTTAGTGTTAATATGCGTGTTATTCGTGGTAATGGTTTTGCATACGTTTGGATTCCGCATACTTATGACTGAAGACAAAATGTTCGCTTATCAGCCGAGCCATTCATTTGGTGAACCAAATCTTAACTTGACAATGAAAATGAACTACACATCACGGACTTTGGATCCTAGACAAATGAGCGTCGTCCATTGGGAAGCAGTGAAAACGCCAGCTGCGGATGTGAACCATAAAAATACTAGCAACATAACGTCGCCAAACAATTGTGAAAGTTGGTGTCGATTGAAAGAAAACTCATCGAAACCTTTCTTCTTAACAGCGGTGCTGCTCGTCCGAATCTATGTTAAAGACCTGGCACAGTTAACGACCAGAGAAATGCGACAGTGGCTCTACTATTTACGATATGCTGGTTTCGAACACGTTTATATTTACGATGCTTATGTGTTTAAGAACGAATCGCAAGCACAAGCTTTGAAATCGCTAATTGACGAAGGGTTTGTAACTTACGTGGACTGGAGTCATAAGGCGTATCCATATTCCATTGGCGGCACTCAGCATGCTGCTTATCAGGATTGCATCAACAGATTTGGCCATGAAACTCTGTGGCAATCAGCTATTGATATAGATGAGTATCCTTTCAGTCCCACAGATAAAAAACCTTTATTCACACAGCGTGCCGTGAAACAGTTTAGCGAACAAGTTCCCCATGCCTCAGAATTGACAATGCAGAATTTTCTTTTTCTAGGCAAACCGCTTGACGGTAGAAAACACCCACTGCTTATTGATAGAATCTGGAGGCGAACGCACGGTCCCGCCAACGCTCTTGTAAAGCCCATATACAAACCCAGCCACGTGAGCAGCGCCATAGTTCATCATAACGGTCTAAGACAGGGAACTTCGATAAATTTTCCAGTAGATCTACTACGTATGAATCACTACTGGGGTGGCAGGCTGCAGAATTGGGGGGAGGATACACCCGAAATCATTGCCAAGACACGACCAGATAACTCCATGGAATCTATCGTGAAAACTTTGCGCAGCTGTGTCAGTGAATGCTTCGCGAGTCCGGATTTTATTTATCGCAAACAGTGGAACTAAATATGATTCAACGCCGAGAGTTGTTTTGGTCTTGCATAAGTAGGGTTCAATTCAAAGTAGGGTCCAATCACACAAAGTCCGATTCCCAGTTAAACACGAACCGAGTCGATATTCTGACATGTTCTGAGACTGACATGTTCAACCCGTCATCCCATCACAAATACCAAGAAGGTTTGTTTCCTGTAAATTGGTCTTTTCTGAACAAATTTATTTCTTTTGAACAGAACAACAAACCATTGTTGGTTAACTTTTGTGTCGTGGTGTTGATATAGTTTAGTGTCTTTTCTTTTTTAACTTCCACAACACCAAGAAACCGCCAATAGTTTGATGAAGAAGAATTACTCAGTATTGTTTTCGTGTTGACAATACCCCATTTCGCAGAGCGGCAGCCATATTGATTTTGCCCCCAGGGCATCCCATAATAAATGAAGGGCATCCCATAATCAATGGTCATTATGGGATGCCTTGGGGGCAAAATCAATATGGCTGGCGTTTTGAAAATTGCACGAAACTCTGCTTTTACGAATTATAAGTCGTTTTCGGATACAGCGGAAAGTCGTTTTCGGATTCAGCCGCCAAAATGTCAATTTTTATGTAACGGACTAAACTGTAAAATATTGAATCAGGCGAAGAAAATCATTTTCGTTTAAATTAAATATTTTATATCACTTGACTTGTTTTCAGTTGAGCATCAATTAACTCGCAATACTAATGTATAAACGCTAAACAGGGGTATTGCCCGGTTTAAACGTCGCATTTTACATGCGCCGAATCTTATACTATAATTTAAGTCGACTTGAATTAAAAAAGTTCGGCATTTGATTTTAAACGTCGCATTTAATTGTGCCGAATTTAATTGCCGAGTGCGAGTGACATCTTTATTCTCAGACTCCGCTCTAAGTTTCCCGCCAATATGGCTGACAAAGATAAGGAGCACATTTTGCGTTTGCGGCGTTTATGCCTCTCAAACACCATCCGCGCTAACAGGAAACGGCGACTTATAATGCAGATGGCAGTGCATCACCTGCTAGCAAGAAGAAGACTTGAACTTGAGCGAGAGGGACAGTGGTATTCGTTTCACTTTCCTGATCAAATTCTCGTTCATTGACTTCGTTCTCCATCTTCTCCCGAAAACAAGCTTCACAACGACCTACACTTCTTCCTGCCTTCCAACCCGGTGTTTCCTCGTCTACTTCAAAAACAGAGCATCTCATACAAAAAAAAAAATGACCGCATGTCAAACATGTATACTTTGTTGAAGAGAAGCACGAACCACACATTCTAGTATCCTCGACAGCCGCCATATTGCTTTCTTTTAGACCCGCGATTCTCGATTCCCGCCAATTTTCTGTGCGCATGTCATGTAGCATAAACTGTGGAGTTATGGGTAAAATAGAATTAACATAATTTATGAATTCGATTCGGCACATGTAAAATGCGGCGTTTAAATCAACTGTCGAACCTCAGTCGCATATTCGACTGGATCAGTCGAATATTCGACTGAACTCGCATTTAATACAAATCTGCCGAATTTAATTGATTTAAACGTCGCATTTTACATGCACTTAATTCGGCAATTAGATTCAGCGCATGTAAAATGCGACGTTTAAACCGGGCCTAAGGTCCGCCGGTTTAAACGTCGCCTAATACAAGCAACATCAATTTTTATAACTTGTGAAATTCGTCTAGTAATTTGTTTGTGCCTAGACCAAACAGCTAAGCTGGTAAACGCAATTTTCAATATCATCTCTTTATCAGTTTTCTGAAGCATCTCAGCGGGCCGGAATCCTAAATCCTTGAATCTGATTGGTTAATCACACACTTTTAAGATGATGTTACACGGGACGATTCGCAACGACGATTTTTAGCGTAACAAAATTAACGACAGGTATGTTACACGAAACAACTTGAGTAAAATTCGTGTTTTTGCGTTGCAAGTTTTTGAAGCTGATTCAAATACTTCTTAACGCAAAAATTGCGAAAAAGAAATCTTCCACGCACCCATGTTGCGCTAAAAAACGTCGTTGCGGCAGGTCTAGTTTCATGCTTCGTGTGAAGCAATCATCAGGCAACAACTGCCAGAAATAACGGGGTCACAATCAGATATTTAAAATACAGAACAATGCATACATTACATACTAGGCGAGTCGCGTGTCACGTAACGCGGGGTCGTTACCGCTGAGAGCTTAAGCAACGACGACGGCAACGCCACGAAAAACGTCACTTGAAAAAAGGATTCGCGCTTTTTAAAATTACTTTGCAGTTGTTCCAATTTGTTTAGTTTGTCTAATGTGTCTGGATTGTCCAGGAGCTAAATTTGAAGAGATGGCTTACCAGTTCAAATGGAGAAAGGAAAATTGACCGTCGCGTGTTCTCGTTCTCCATAAAACCTATAATTTGATCATTTGACGTTGTTGTTTTGCAGGGAACGGCAAAGAAATGTACTAAAATGTAAAACGCACGTGCAACACGTGCAGTGGCATTGTTTTCGCTCATTAAACCTATTGTTTTGTGCCGTTCTCGCTGCCGTCACCGTTGTGGTTGCTTAATGACATTTTTTAACAGAAATTTCCTAGCATGTCTACAACACGATGTGAGCTCATTTCTTTTGTTTAGACTTGCCATTTCAGGTTTACAAATAATGAAATATTTTTCCCACAAACACAAATTGCATCTCTTAGGCCTAGGGCAAACGTCGAATCTAAGTCGCGTCGAATTTATTAAAAATAGGTTGGACAAAGAGTCGACTTAATTCCAGCGTGGTAGCAAACGTCGAACCTGCGTCGATCCTGTTTCACAAGTTGCACTTCATTAAAACACGGGAATAAGCACGTGGCCCCGTGCCATTCACTCGATGCGCGGCTAGTTACTGTTAGGACTTGCTAGCGAAATGCCGAAATACAGTGTTCGTTGGGCCTTTCTTTGGTATTTAATTGCAAAAAATAGAAAGAGAAAACTCGCATTACATACAGCTCTGAGAGAACAGTGTATCAGAGACGACAGCTATTGCTCAAAGTGAATTGCAAATAGGGAATTCGCATCTCAAGCATTTATATTTAGTGTTCGTGAAACACGAAAAACACATTTCCATCGCGCTGTGCGATATCAGAAATGACGTTCGATAGCTCGCCATTCCTGGTTATGAAATTGCCTTTGTACAGCGCATGCTCGTCGGGGGGGGGGGGGGGGGGGGGATAGCGTTTGGTAGATGGGGAAATCGGCATTTTTGTGACGTTTGCGCAGTCCATCACATTTGCATGATTTATGAATTGGGTTCAGCGCGAGTTTAGAACGGCGTTTGCTGAAACGCCGAACCACTGTCTCATTATCCGACTTAGCAAGTCGAACTTATGCTGAAGTCGAACCAATTAATTTGAGTCGCACTTAATTGCGGCAAACGTCGCACTATTCATGCACCTATTTCAAAATTCATAGGTTCGACGAATTAAGTTCGACTAAGATTCGACGTTTGCCCCAGGCCTTAGTGACATTGGAATAAGAACTAGCTTGTTTTATTTTACGCCATTTGATGTCATACTTACTGTTCTTATCTTTGAGGTTCCATATATATTTACCAAGTTAAGTAGCGTGTTTGTATCGCTCGTTACGGAATGAACATTTTTGGCGTGGTTTCTGTACCGCAATTTGAACGCAGTGTCACAAAGTCCAACGTATGTTTCCCTTGTGGTTTGTGTGGTGACCTCAGCCTGGTATAAAATGATGTTTTCCACGTTACAGTTTCTATCCATGGGACATGTGTTAGGTTTCCGACAATTGCATTATTCATTTGATCATTAAAATGCCTGTGGATTTGTTAATTTCGGCTTTGTTATGCTTAGAAATGGTTGTTTTGATGTTGCCCATACAGCTGTAGCTCAATTTAAGAGAGTTACGGTTAAAAATTTTATGAAGTGGGTTAGATTTGGGAAAGTGCTTATCAATGAGTGAAAGGAAGCATTTTCCGACGTTTGTTTCCACATTCTCTTGCTATAGGGCGGATTAAACCATGTGATGTTCTGTTATCTGTTTCTCCGTGCGCGCGGTGTCTGGTTTGGTGTGGCATTGAATGACAGGTTGTAGTGAACTGAACTGAACTGAACACTATCGCCAACCAAGGCACGTCTTGGCATCTTGCTTAAAACTCCAAAGATATATATACAGATAGATATACTCACACTACTTAAATTAAATTTGTTCGGCATTAATTGTCGTTCTTTATTTACAAAACGCCCCATAGGTGCGGTTACACGGGACACTCTACAGTGGTAAATGACCTTTTCACCACGGAAAACTCGTTTAGTGAGTGTGACCGACATTTCCCGAGGTAAATTTCCCGTGGTAATATAACACCCGTAAATTCAGCTTTATAACAAGATCACTAAAGGAGTGGAACCTGCTCCCTAACAATATACTTGAGGCCCCCACCATTGCTAAGTTCAAGGAGATGGTCACCATGGAACTTGTGAAGTAGTCTAATTAATGAACACGCAACACCTGTCAGTTTATTTTATTTTATTTTATTTTACATTGTATTTAATATATCCGCTTTCACGCCAACAGCTTTGCGGATTATAATATATAAATAAATAAAATAAATAAATAAATAAATAAATAAATAAATAAACAAATAAAAAAGAACACACGAAAGCGCCCATGACATTTAACTTGTAAAAGTTGCAAAGGTGTTTTGATGCCCAAAATTAAGGTACAAGAGCCAATCACGATGCTCCGTTTGACATCAACACGTAACCGCAAACGAAAGTGATTCACTGAATTGCGTGACATTTTTTTACCTTGGCAAATCACAAATCGTGTGTAACCGCTGATGAACACCATATACTAGACCAAGTGTGATGCACCGCGGGATGATCTAACATGGGAAATGCCATTTACCGTGGTGTGTGTAACCGTACCTATTGGAGTGGCGGGGTTGATGTGAGACCCTGCATGGCTATGTCATGCTGATGAGTCCTAAATAGGACGAAACAGCTGTCCATGGTTACCACACTACTAGGGTGATATGGTTGTGCGCATGCGTAAGGTATTGGCAATACCGAGGGGATGGTGTGGTCGCACTACAGTCAAAAACAAAAATCAGCCCGTGCAAAAATCGAGGAAAACAAAAGAAACCGCTCCGGTGGGTCCAGCTTTTTGTGGAATGTTTTTGTTTTTATGTCATTTTGCACGGGCTAATTTTTGTTTTTGACTGTAGTGCCACCAGGCCCTAATGAAAACTGGAAGTTTTTTTATTATAAAAGAAAGGATTTAAAAAAGCCACTCCCAGCTTTTTTTTTTGCAGTAAGTTTCGTTTTTCGTTTTTATTCGCTTGCATTTTGAGATCGCTAAGTATCTTATGTTCTCTTGAATAGTGTGAAAGTTATTTCATATTACAAAACGCCTCCATTTGTTCGAATTTATGATAGATGTCTTAATGTGAATTGCGCCAACATTGATAATTAGAATTTACTGTGAGTAGATATAACAATAATACTTTATTAAAATTTACCATAGATCTGTTATTTCAAATTTGAACTAATACAATTTTCTACAGGTGTTACCAAATTAACGCCACATTATTACACATTCCAAAATATTGATCCCTCAGACGAGACATTTGCTCCGGGCGTGCGCGTTACCAAAATGAACTGTTGCTCATAATTATGTATGTATGCGCTATTGTTTTGCTTTTGGATTTCTATTGTTTTGGCTTTTGTTTTAGTTTTAAGAACGGTATGCATAACTAATGTATGGGGTTAAACGGAAATCTTTCCGGCTGAAAAGCGCAAGATGACGGAGGTTTCTTCGCTCCAACCAAAGCAAATTTCCCCCCGAAATGTTTACTAGATTCCAATCTTTCCAAAACCGAGTGTGGATGTTGACATTGCGCCTGTTAAAATGAGTTAGAACACTTAAAGCGATGACCGCGAGGTCGAACTCCATACAAGCCTTTATACGAAATTGCTCACTTCAAGGTAAAAATGACGGTACTTTTTTTTAAAAGTTATTAAAATATTTTAACCTTTCTAGATAGAATAATAACCATATTGCTGGAATCCGAGTGTGGATTTCCGAAAAGTAATTCATAAATTGCCAGGCCATGCATTGACAGTAGAGCATGCGAATAGATACAGACTAATAGAAACCAAAATTGGCTGTGTCGAAGCATAGTGCACTGAAAAAATGGCAAAATGACGGGATTTTTTTCGCTCCAACTAAATCGTATTTCCCACCAAAATTAATGTTCACAAGATTCCAGTCTCTTCAAAACCGAGTGACTCCCTTTCCAACTGCCATCGTCGAAACATTTTCAAAGCCCATTTGTTCAGTTTTGTACTTTGTTGAAGCTGGAACAACTTCATCAGCCAAAAGCTGCTCATCAGATGTACTTTTAGGAGGACGAAAACGACTCACTACGCCATCATGCATCAACTACAATGGATGACTAGTAGTAATATCGAGTGGTTCAAACGGGCGTGGTCAGTGCTGGTTAATAGATTCAAGATGGCTCCAGGGTGCATTGAGGGGTGGATAATGAATTCAAGATGGTACCTTCTGGTTAATCGATTCAAATGGAATTCAGAGGTCCTGGTGCAGGATGGGTTTAATGAGATGCAAGCCGTATAGGTGGAGTCATTAAGGATGCATGAATGGGAATAGACGTACACTAAAATTTTATTGAATATAAATGAAGTGTTTAAGAGAAAAGTGTATGGTGTTATGGTGTGATGGTGTGATGGTGTTAGGTGACCGCCCAACCATCCGGGTGGTGGTTTCAATTTAAAGGCAAAAGGACAAAGGACGGGCGATGAACCAATAAGAATACATTGACGTCATGGACAAACCGGTTCATACCAGTTTGTCTAGATGTCTATTGTTCAAAATGGCCACTCTCTAGAAAAACTAGTCAAACCGGTTTTGTTCACTCTTATTAAGTATTCAAAATGGCACCCAGAACGATGTTTCCACAAAATGAATACGAGACATTATTTGATGTTGTCAAAATTATTTTATTAAGTAAACAAAAACAATGATTACAAACAGTTCTGCTTTGTTACAAAGAGCGTGATGTTTATGTTTATTTTACAAGCCATCTGCAATTAATTTTCCAAGATCTCTTTGACACTTTGATTTATCTATTCTGCTAAATTGTCTCTGAAGTGTAGGTCGTTTGATCTTGTCTTGATCTTTTATAACCGCGTTCGCTGCAGTTTCGCTTGGTTTGTACATCGGAGGACCAAAGACATCTGCAGGCAATTCATCAGCCCATTGAAAGTAGTGACACTTTTCCTTTTGTCTGCACATGAAGTATAGTCTGAAAGGGTTCTTTTCTGATCTTGAAATGACCTTCAAGCGTGGTTCAAAAGAATAACAAACAATGTACTCGCTTTATAATTTACAATATATACATCACAAGTTTACTTTACGCGAAAGAAAAGTATTCGCTACAAATCTTTTTAGCAGCAATAAATCAACGTTAAGCCGCGAACGAATTAACAGTTCTTGGCAAATGAAAGTCTTTGCCTTGAACTGAACTTATGTAAACGGTTCTTTTAAAAGTGTTCTTTTTGAGCGCTTGTTTATGGTTTTATTGCTGAAAGAAAAAACTTAATCAAGGACTCAACTTAACACACGCGTTGCGTTGCTGGTAAACGTTTTTAGTCAGTATTTCAGTCGAGTATTGGTGAGCGTTACTGAGACTTAAATATAAATTCGTAAGATTTAACGAACCTCTTCTGTTTCTCAATTTTAGCTACCATTTATAAAACACAATGAACTAAAATTGTTTGAGCAACGTGTAAACTTAACTAAGAGTCGCTCCAAAAGATAACTTTTGTTATATCAATTTCTAATTTTGAGAATGACTGAGATGCAGGGAAAATGTTTCGGAAAATGCGAGGAAAGCACACTATGTGTTTGCATGGAATGAAAAAATAAAGCCAAACGATCTTTTACGTAGCGAAACCTAGCAAGTGCTCTGTGAAATGACACGTGTTCAAACTACTCTTTTTTTCAAATTGCGATTTAGTTGTCTCAAGGGGAATTGAACTACTCGTTTGTATTTACATACTGTTCAAAACATTAGATTGTAATAGGGTTTTCCGATTTAGCAGAAATAACGCGGAAACGGAAGGATTTTTTCCGAATATATAAGTGATTCAATTATCCATTACATTATAACAATGGCATTCAATTCGTTCTATAGGTGTCGGTACATTCACTAAAGCGTGATGCTTGAAGTTGTTTCTGGCGGTGAATTTGCCTGTTAAGACCTGTAAACCCGGCGTAGCTTTTTCTCGACAGCTAGAGTGATCTTAGTTTACCTTTTTGTAAACAAGGCCAAGCACACGAGGATTAACCGAGCACTGCTAAACGTACTGGTACGTCTTCTGAATTTAGAAAACGTACCTTTTTTGTTTTGCTTGACAGTTAATATAGTCTCGGGTATAAATTCATTTGCACAGCTGTATGTTGACTTAATTTTCGACATTTTAGGCTGTAGGCAATTTTAAATTGTATCATGAGTTTGTTTCCGTTTCCGGTTTCGATACTGAAGAAGTTGTTGCAGTCAGAGCTTTGCAGGGATGCAGACTTCTATCCTATAGGGAAGATATCAATGACGTCACCAATTGTTATTGTGCCAACCAGAACCTTATTGGTTGCCGAAACAAAGGGTTCTTTTGTTCCAGTGGTTGGCACATTTGAATAACAAAAAGAATGTTTGTAAACAGATATCATCCCTATACTCAGTCGGCATTTCGAATCTAAACCTCTCAAGAGTGAAGTCTTCCAGACAATAATATTGCCGCTCTCTATCATTTCTTCGCATTTTCACCAAAGTTTGAGATGTTCCAAGAATATTTTTTAGGTTTTCTCTTCAACATTGACCCGGGTGTTGGGTCTTTCTGCATGTACCGGTATCCATGAACCACTCATTGTCTTCTATTGTTTGTGAGGTATTGTATTTTTGGTCTAGTTTTGCATTTGTATTGTCGTTCTTTGTTCCTTTTGTTTTACGTAATGTGACCGGTACATGCAGAATCTACCCGGGTGTTCGATTTTCTGCAAAAATATCGATAAAAGCCGTATCAAAGCGTTCGCCAACACCACTTTCCCATACATTCTTATATTGATAACACATGGAGGTTGTCTGGTCACAACAGGGGCGAAAAGCCTGTGACGTCATTAGCGCAGCGCTCACAGCAACCATCTTTCAGCACGTACTTCACTGGGGAATTACAAAAGTTTACGGATGATGGGACGAGTGAAAATTTGCATATCTGTTCCCGTTTACGAAATCTTGTTCAACGCTTCGCGTATACACGAGATAAAAGGGAAACAGCGCTGAGTGTCTGTTTTGCGGTAGTTTTTTTTAGCGCTATGGCAACGTCAGTTCATTCAGGAATCAAGGAGACAACGTCAATCACATAAGTGGAAATGACTTTAATGAGTTCCGTTTGCTTAAAATAGAATAGACCATTTTCATGATGGCGTCATTTTACCACAGGAACCAGAATTCATTTCGATTTTCCTTATTTAAATTTTGTAATCTCAGCGGAGCTTAAGTAACAATAGCCTTAAGCAACACACGTAAACAACAACAAACAATGAAGAACTGCGGTAGTTGTAGTAAATGACGTCATAATGAAATGGAATATTCGCCGGGGAAAATCGCTTGTTGAGATAGTCTCATTACAGTTCAGTCAAAGGGTAAAAAAATCAATTAAAATAAAAACAAAGAATAAAAAAAGGTTTACATGCAGTTCGAAAGTCAAACTTTTCCTGGTTTCACAGCCACGCGAGAAATCACTTTTTCGTACATCTAATCTTCAATCTGCTTGGACAAACTTTCTTTCTTCATTGGGTTGTTACGAAACGCTTTGGAGATTCAGCCAACCCCATATACTTAATTACGTACATAATATATGAGCGGTTTTTGTCGTAAACCCAAAACCAAAGTAATTACTCAGGCCAATCAGAAAAGACGCAGACAATCCAATGAACCAATCGGGACTCAAAGCAAATACATGTCGCCGGCGCCAAGCGCGGGAAAACGGGCGCGCGTAAGTCACAAGTGGTTTTGGTTTTACTTCCGATTGGTTGATGGTTGGCGCGAGACATTTTAGCCAATCACAAAGCGTAGCAATGCAAAACCAAAACAATCGTGAAATTGCTTTCGATACTCAATTGAAAACCGCTCTACATGTTGTACTTGCCGTTTGCACATTAACAAAACTATGGAAGTAACTGAATACCTGCCTGCCTGCCTGTGGCCGAGCATATCGAAAACACAGCTGCGAACGAGATTTAAGCAAGCAGGGCATATTAACTAAACTAAATATACTATATAAAGGGTGGCCACGCTGTCATGAAAACAAACTTGTGACGGAGCATGGCCGGGTGACTGTGTTAGTCTCTCGCTTAACTTTGTTTGGTCATACGTTTGGTGCAAGTCAGTCAAACATCGAATCGTATATATATGTTGTTCCAACTTCTGAGTCTCTGGATAAAATCCTACCGTTTGACCATTCAAAGAAAACATCTTAAGCAGAACTTTCCATTGGTATCGTTCATTTTTCGGTATTTTACAAAATGAAATTTGGTTCTTGTTCTTGGCAGTGAAGTGTTAAAGGGTTAGCGCTATCAGTCCAATCAATCTTCGTCTTGTACGGGTGGAGCTTCAGGTGACTTGTTGTGTCTTTGCATGGACTGTAAAGCTTTCTCTCGGAGCTTTCTCTCCAGCGTTTCTGTGTCATCTTCTTCCATACTTTCCGAGTGCTTAAAAGGAGAGACAAGAGAACAGAGCCGGTTAGATGAAATTCAACATTCATGGAGAACACTGACTACTTTCTATAAAACCCTGCTATTTCCCGCCGATCCCGGGGTAACCCTCGCATCCCGGATCTAGGATCCAGTTTCTGCGCGGTAACAGGTCACGACATCTCTCCCACCGTTTTTAGATACAAGGCGATACGTTGGTACATGCTATATGTTGGTTGTTATCTCTTGTGTTCGTAGTTTTCCGCTGAGGCCTGTCCGCACATCTCTCCGCATTTCCACGTGCACGTTCCAAGCCAGGTGCCCTCTCCGAACCACTCTGGGTTTCGCTATGTACGTTTCCATCTACGACCACCTCCTCTTCCTCGCGCGGGTCCACGAGTGATCCACGAATGCCGTGTTTGAGGAGTTTCCAGCCTGCGTAGTTTCTGGTGCGTTTTTTTGGCTCTCAAGTAGGACATGATATGTATGAAGTATACACCGTGTTTAAATAGTTTAAATAAAGATTATGTATGTATGTATGCATGTTCAAAGTGCTGAATTTAGGGGGGGGGGGGGGGGGGGACGGATACAATCACATTCCATACGTCTCTATAAGACTCGATTTCACTAAGATTACTGCACGCAAAAAAATCGAGTACAGCAGACCGACCCAGGCGAGCACACGCAAAATCATATCTACACGCGGCAAGGGATTTTCGCGCGCGTCTGCGCGTTTCTCTTGCTCAACTATCCCTGATAAATAGGCCATTTGCAAGATGACGCAGTTTGACTACAACTACCAGAATCCTTCAGTTTTTTGATTTGTAGTGCAAATTAGGGCTATTGTTATTTAAACCGCACTGGGATAAAATTTAAATAAGAAAGGATCTGGCAGTTGTAGTCAAATGACGCCATCGTGCAAATGGCCTTTTATGAGACTTCTTTCAGGTCGAAGGTGCACTGAAGCAAAAGTGGAAAACACCACTCACCATTGGCGACTTGTCTTTGTCTTTGTCTTTGTGCTTTTTGTGTTTTGAACGCTTGTGTTTGTGTTTTGACCCGGCATGTTTCTTGTGTTTCTTATGTTTCTTCTTTTTCTCTCCCTTAGTTTCCTTCTCCTCTGTTTTCTCCTGCTCTTCGCCCGAGCTTTCCTGTTACAATAGAAACTTGGATGAGGATAAATACCACATTGTACTGATACTTCTATTACAGCGGTTTTCAGTTGAGTGTCTTAAAACCAAAACCAATGTAATTACTCTGGCCAATCACAACAGGCGCAGACAATCCAATGAACCAATCAGAATCTTAAGCAAATGCATGTAGCCGGCGCCAAGCGCGGGAAAACGCCTGCGAGCAAGTCACGATTGGTTTTGTTTTTACTTCTGATTGGTTAATAAATTGCCGCGAGATTTTTTAGCCAATCACAAAGCGTAGCAATGCAATCGTGAAATTGCTCACCACACTCAACTTAAAACCGCCCTATTATAAGCTGTTGTGGTTTTAACATTGGGCCGAATACATACTTTGTATAAAACTCCCAAGAGTGCCAAACATCAATATTCAAGAAAAATCCCACATTTTATTTTGTAAAATACTGAAAAAAAAAAAAAAAAAATGGCACCATGCAAAAGAACTTCTGAAGAGGTCTCATTTGAATGGTCACACTATAGGAATTTGTTTCAAAAGTTAGAACTACATTATTGACTATGCGAGTGAAAGGGTTAAGTGACAAATTCAAATACAATCTAATGATTCTATTGAGAATGACTTTCCTGTGGCGCTTTTTCGTTTGTCGTACTCTTCTCATAGCCATGTACTTTCTATTATTTTCAATGTATTTTGCATCAATTTCAGTCTGCTCGACAATGCACTAAAACGCTAATTATCGTACTTAAAATTTATGCGAAATGTCTTAGACAGTGCTTTTTCTGCTTGTAATTTTCTTACTTTTCTTTTTGTAAGATGTGTTATTGCTTTTGTCCTGTCCTGCCCTGCCCCGCCTAGATTAGCTTAGTAGCTATTTGCGGGACAGTCAATATTGTTCTATTTTGATCATTGTCAAAAAATTGTTGTTGTTGTTGTTTAAACAGAAAAAAACATGTTGATCTCGACTCCTCCATTACCTTAGCAGGTGGTGATTTGCTAGGAGACTTCTTTGGGACCTCCTCTTCTTCAACAGAGGGGCTTCGACGGGCCTTTCTGGTAGGAGGCTCTGGAGACTTGTCTTCGCTTGAGGACCTCTTCGCAGCTGCCTTTCGCTTGACCCGCTCACGTGGCGGCGATCCCGAGGGACTTCTCTTAGCCGAGCGAGCATGTTGACGAGGTTCAGGTTCAGGTGAAGCTGACGGTTTGGGAGATTGTTTAGCAGCGCGGGGTCTGGCTTTGACTTCCGGTTCGGGAGAAGACGAAGGTGAACGTCTTGAGCCATGTAACCTAGCAGCCTTAGGGGGTGGGGGTGAGGCTGAAGGGGATCGTTTGGTACGAGATTTGGTTTTACGAACAGGTGAATCTGAGGGACCCTGTGCTGATTTTCGACTTTTAGGCCTAAAAAAGCAACAAAATGGTAACCCTGTGAAACTCCCAAAAAATTTCAAAGCAAAGTAGCAACATTATAATGCAATTACTAAAGAGAAATTTATGAAATATATTAATTCTTGTTCACTCTGACCTTGTCATAATCGGGAAAAGCGTTCATGCTATATCATTAAAGGGAACCTTCATTGTCAGAACAAATTGACGTTAAACTATTGGAAATAAAGTCAAAATTTAAAATTAAAAAAAAAACAGGTGCAAATATAATTTTAGTGTACAAATAAAATGGATAAAAGCATCGCCTATTTCCACTTTTAAATTTCCCGCGCGCCGCCATTTTGAATATTTATGACGTGTTACGGTTACCACAATGGCCCTTATCGTAGATGAGTACGCCACGCCAACATATCAGCGGTTTCTCGCTTTCTTGACCCTTAGGTACTTGGTGTATCCCTGATCATAATATATGGTACTTCATGTATCCCTTATTGTAATGTATTTAGATATATTGCAGTGTAATTTAGGGTCGGATTACAGTATCTAGGGTTCAAGCACTGATTTTAGTATTTAGGTTTAAGCACTGATTCCAGTATTTCCAGTGTATCGAAAGGGTTAGTTCTTATTTATGATCTGGGCTAGCAGCATATCATCTTATATCGGTTAAAAATTACAGTTTCCGGCAGCTAGTCCTTGGTGGTGTAGTGGATAGTGTGCATGGAGCAGATCATACGGCCCGGGTTCGATTCCATTTTCTGCTGTTTTTATCTTCTTTTTCTACTGAAATAAAAACTAAGTGTTTAAATACAAAATAATAAGGGATACACGAAGTACATACCTCTTGACCCTATGGTCTCGTTTTGATGTTTACGAGAACCTCTGACCACGATGAGCGTAAACATCAAAACGAGACTATAGGGTCAAGAAAGCGAGAAACCGCTGATATGTTGGCGTGGCGTACTCATCTACGATAAGGGCCATTGTTAAGAATCGAAGTTCTTTTGTATACAACAATTAGACAACCGTAACACGTCATAAATATTTAAAATGGCGGCGCGCTGGAAATTTAAAAGCGAAAATAGGCGACATTCATATCCATATTTTTGTACACTAAAATTATATTTGCACCTGTTTTTTTTTAAATTTGATTTAGACTTTATTTCCAACAATTTAACGTCAATTTGTTATGACAATGGAAGTTCCCTTAAATAGGCCTTAGGCATTACGTCACAAGCTCAAAATAGCCCAATTTACAGTTGTCTGCTTAGGGACCTGGCCGTTGATTGTAAGTGAGGCTGTAGTTGACCTTGTTTTTATACTAACTTTTCTGCTTTTTTATGTAAATCATGTTGTTTTTCAGTTAAACAAGCTCAGCGAGACTGGAGCGAGCGAACGAGCCGAGGGGAAACTGGGGGACAGGCCCGCCTCTTCCCCAGCGCCCTCTCTACTCGCATTTCGCTCGGTCGATCGCCGATCGCGTATTTGCCCGCCCGCTCGACTATCCAGAGGGACTGCTGGCAGTCTAGGAAAGAAACGATTCACTTGTTTTAAGTATTTTTCATTCACTTGGTTTTAACTGACTTGGGTTAATGTAAGTTTACCAGTTTGGTGGATTTAAAAACCTTTTGCTTGGCTCTCACAGGAGTTGGGGAGGCTTTACAATTTACTACCCATAACTGGTCTGGATTAGTCATCAGCACGAAGCCGTTAGCTGAAGATTGAAAAATTATTACTGGGCATGGCTTACCTTTCAGGTGACATGGAAGCAGATTTATGCTCCACCCGTTTTCGCCCCCGTGTATCAACCTCTGGGGAAGCAGACCTTGATCGTCTCCTCCCCTCTACTTTCCATTTCAACGTATCTTTAGGTGGGCTTCTCGAAGGAGATTCTCGAGTCTCACGTGATTTCCTCTTAGCAGATGATGGCTCAGGGGATGCTGATGAAGATGACGATCGTCCAGCTTGTCGCGCTTTTAACTTGTCAGCTTGGAGCTTCTGACGGGGTTCCGGTGAGGCAGTTTTCTTGGGTTTCTGAGGGGGTTCCGGTGAGGCGGACGATGACTGAGATCGCGATCGCTTCCTCCTCCTTCCAATGTCTTTCTCCGGCTCAGGTGAACGGCGACGCTCTTTCTGTGCTCTTTCATCCGATCGCGACCGTTCAACTCGACGGCGACTCGATGGTGAGGGGTCCACCCGACGGGGTGACGAGCTAGATCGACGTCGTCTACGAGGGGGAGGAGGGGGTGGGGGCGACATTCTGTCCTTTCGCCGCTCTCTGCTGCGTGGCGGAGATGGCTCCGGGCGTCGACGCCTTTCTCTGGGGGGAGGCGAAGGGGAATAATTTGACTTTCTTCCTCTACGGGGTGGAGAAGGCGAACGTCTCTCTTGATAGCGTCTACGGGGAGGAGACGGCGAGCGAGAATAATCTCTTCGTTTTCGTCTAGGGGAGGGTGAGCGCGAGTCGTCCCTTCTCTTTCTTCTGGGGGAGGGAGAGGATTCTCTCCGTTTTCGCCCTCTGTCCCGCGGAGATTCACTCCGCTCTCGTTCTTTCCTGCGATCCTTAGAGGAATCTGTTTTCTTCTTTCTTTCAGGCGACCACTCCTCTTCTGAAGAGGATGGTGACGGTGAATGTTTGCGGTAGCGGCGACTTGTAGTTTTCTTGGATTTGGGTAAAGGCGGCGACTTGTCTTTTTCCTCTTTGTCTTGTTTTACTTCCTTGACTGTCGGGGGAGGGGGTGAAGGTGATTGTGATGATGATGATGGTGAAGGTTGTTTGACTGGGGACTGCTGCTGATCTTGTTTTTTGTAATTTGATCGGTGATGTGTTGGCGGGGGGACCGGAGATTCCTTGGTTGTTTTGCTCTTTTCTGGACTTGCTGATTTTTCCTTTTCTTTATCCTCATCTCTCTCTTTCTCTTTCTCTTTTTCTTTCTCTTTGTCTTTGTCTTTCCCTTTCTCTTTTTTCTCTTTTCGTGTTGTTTCGGCTGGAGCAGACCCGGAGCGCGAGCGTGACGATTGCGAACTGAAACTCACAGAACGTGAACGTGAGCGTGACGAAGCCGACTGGGAGCGTGACCGCCGGCGAGGCGATGGGGATCGACGTGACTTCCGGCGGGGAGAACGAGAACGTGACCTGCAAACAATCCACAAAACTGTTTCAGTGACAGCACCAATAAACAAAATCAAAGTGAAACAGTCAAAATGTTCAATTCTCTATTTTCGAATTGCCCATAATGCACTTTGTTTGCCCCCCAAATGTTGCATAAACTATTGTTTGTAAATGCTCTTGGGAGGACTGCATATTCCCAAGAGCATTTCAAAACAATAGTTTATGCAAAATTTGGGGGAAAAACAAAGTGTATTATGGGCAATTCGAAAATAGAGAATGGATACTCTTGTTTAACAGGCCATGTCGTTTGTCATATCGTTTAGGTTCAAGGCCACCTCGTCCTTATCCATGGGGACGGCGTTGGAGGGTGGGAAGTTGGACGCACGGGATGGGGAGGGAGGGAGGGAGGGGGGAGGTAGGGAGGGAGGGAGGGAAGGGGGGGAAGCAAAATCTCTTATTTTGAGCGTATCGTACTGACGATACGACTTAATCTGTAAAAGCCATTACTATAATTGAATGACCCCTGACCGTTCCCTGAGCACATATATTCCATGTGGGAGCTTTGCGCAGTATTCGATTTAGATTAGTTGGCTCATAGGAGCCTTTGATTAGTTTTCAACAGAAGTGCTGAGATCTATGTCTTAAACGAATTTTTCCACGAGGAGAAAATGAACCTGTAAACGTTTTCCAACGTTAGACAAGCAAGGTAAGTAAAAAATATTCACCTTCGCCGTGGGGGTGATCTTCGTCTGGGTGGCACCCATCTTGGAGATGGTGACCTGCGACGCCTGTACGGCGACCATCGTTGTGTTCTGTTGTACGAAGATACTCGTCGAGGCGAGCGAGAACGAGTCCGTCTTCGTCTTTCCCGACTCCGCGACCTTGATTTGGAGTATGACCGAGATCGCGAACGAGAAGCAGAGGACTTGGACCTACTACGCCTGCGCCCTTTCTTGTCACGTGATCGTTTTCTTTCACCTGAGCGTGACCGTGATCTTGAACGGGAGCTGGAACGTTCTTTCCTGAAATTTCACAACAGAAGAGAGGCTTTTAAAAGGTTTTCAAGGAGTTAGTAAACATAGCACTCGATCAATAATTGCCGATATCAAAATTCTAAAACTTGAAGTGATGTCATTATAATTGAATTGTGCAGCATACGAGCAAATGCTATTTGACAAACGATTTGAGTGTATTTTCTGGTGAGCAGATGTACTGTACTGTCAGGAACGCAAACTCAGTCGAGCGTAACGATACCGCCAACTCGTCAGCTGGCGTCTCGACTGGCTTCAATGCTTTCTTGATATGCTCAACAAGCTTTAATTAAATTTTAGTGGCAAATAAATTCTGAAATCTTGATCGCTTACTCTTTAGCCGTAATTCAGTCTTTAATTCAAGTGAATCGATGGAATATAATTCTCAAACGTAAGCATGAAGAATTATAATTTCTCTCAGTCATAAGTAAACAAACGGATATGATGAGTCATCGTGCGATTTCGCTTCGCTTTAGATTGCTGAAAATAATAATTTATAGTGGCAGATAAATTCTAAAATCTTGATAGCCTACTCTTTAGCTGAAATTCAGTCTTAAATTAAAGGGAATAGATGGAATATTATTCGAGTTTTAAACATATGAAGAATTGTAAGAGAATTATCAGAACTACTGCCGATTTTGCTGTTCTTCGCTTTGATTGTTTGCGATTGACAATTCCATTGTTACACCAGAACTGTTACCTTACACAAAATACCTCGCCCGATGACAATAGTGTTCGCTGACTACGTCAGCACAACACAAAAACCAATACTATTGTGTTTTTTATTTTTTAATTTGCAGGAATGATGACAAATGAAATTGTGTCATCTTAGGACTTCTTAAAAGAAAACTGGGAAAAGTTATTTCACAATCTGCGTTATTTCTTGTATCAGTTTTATGGCTGCCATGTCGGTGTCCTGAAGGCGAAAATCAACTTGTCGTATACTTTTCTAAAATATATCTTCTTGATATACCTTTTTTGTTCTGAAGACTATTAAAGAGCTAGGTTTTTTAATTTTTTCTTTTTTATATAAAAACCCCCAACTAATTTTGTCTTACGAATGAAAGTCAAGAATAGCGAATGATAATTTTTAACACCCCATAAATTTCTGGCAGTCAGTATTAACGCCATCTTGATTTACTCGAGACTTAGGCACTTTCCACACTAATGCGTTTTTGGAAACCTCCGTTTTTGGTTCCCCGAAAACGGATAAAAAGATCTGTGTCCACACTAGCGTTTTCACATCGGTTTTGACCGTCCACACTAGGGGCTGAAAAACGATGATCAAAAGATGCGTTTTCATCACCAGGCTCTGGTCGGACATTTTATCTGTTCAATACGCATGCTCCAATAGCGTCAGCGATACTACGCGTTACTAGTTGTAACGTATGCGTTTTTGGAAAGCTTCGTTTTTGCCGTACACACTAAAACGATAGACCTGCGTTTTCAAAAGTCTCCACTCTGAAAAGCATTTTCGAAAACCTCCGTTTTCAGATAAACATCTCCGTTTTTGATCGTTTTAGTGTGGACGATCGGTAAAAACGGATTTTCAAACGAAAACGCATTAGTGTGGACGGGGCCTTGATAAAAAAGATCTATCTCTTTGTATGAGCACACTCTCGTCCCCAGAGCTGCGATCCTTTTGTCCAGTGCCACGGATCACAGACTCTGACTTCATTTTGCTCAAATCTGACTGGCCGACAAACGAAAGTGCGCGTGCTCAACAAATTGGCACCATCCAGAGCCTATGATCCATGGTGCTGGCCAAAAGGATCGCGGCTCTGGGAACAGGAATGTTATGAGCATAAAATCACATCAAAACCTTGCAAAATATATTCCAATCATGAATGGTATCCAAAAAACTTACTTTGTGTCTTTTCCCTCAGCAATTTCTGAAAAAGAAAAAAAGTTTGTATCTAAGAAATTTATTACCATTTGAGAGAAGAAGTTTTCATGTCAAAACACAGTCATTGTGATGCTATTTTCTGTGCACTGGGCATTATTATAGGACAAATTGAAGGAAAATTTGGTCCTTTATCCATTTTTCCCTAAACTACATAGAAACTTTAGATTTTTTTGAGCACTTAAATGTACTCTACCATAGCAAAACAACTGCGATAACACATTCAATGCTTTGGATAATCACAACTTAATAAGAAATACACACATTAAGAGAAAGGCTACGACTTCTTGTAAGAAATCACTCAAAATGAATGACAGGTCATCTAGGAGAGGTGGCCGCCTAAAATTTTGGTTCATGTACAATTGGTCACTCACCTTTTTTAGCCTTCTCAGTTTCTTCAATCTCCTTTTGCTAAAGAGAGAAGAAAAAAAGGGCACAATAAACATACATAATGTAAATCAGTTTTTCATTATAAATAAAAATATTTTAATAGCAGATTTACTTGTCTAAAAATAAACGTATAGGTGTAAATGACAACAACAGCTGTAAGCATAAACAAGTGAGTGACCCAGTGCAGCAAACAGGTCAACTGTTACGATTAAACAAACCCAGTCTGCAAACCTTCTCAGTGCATTTAAGAGCAGTAGACCCAAAATATAATTTTTTTTTTTTTGCATTTTAACAAATTCATATTCCTTCAAAGACATTTTCAAATCAAGAAACTAAAACATATAGCCAGAGTCAATAACTAGACCCTTTATTGTTCCTGCTTTCATACAACGCCATCTAATTTTTTCCAATAATTCAAGCTGACATAAAAACCCACCTTAACCCATTTACTTCCAGAGCAAATAATGGAGTCATGTAGTGCACATGAAGTCCTAACTTTTGAGTTTGGTGTGATAAAACAATAAAAATGAAAACTCTTCAGCAGTAGTTTTGCACAGTACCATTAGTTTTTAAATATTTTACAAAATTAATTTTGGGATTTTTATCTTTTGTACTCTTGGGAGTCATAGCACTGGTCTGAAATTGGGTGGTCTTCCTTATAGTAACATGCTCTTGCTATTTATAACAGTTAAAGGGCTCTAGCTTTACTGCAATAAAAAGACGTGATTTTCGTGGGCTTTTGGCCAGCTATTTCTGGGCTGTGTATTAAAGAATATATCAATCTAATTTATAGCAATTCACATTTGTCTAAACCTATAAGATACATTTGCATTAAAAAAAGCGGAAAAGAAACACAAAAATTTTCGTCGTAGTGGCACTTTAAATAAAATTACTAAAATGAAATATAATAATATTTATAACACGACTAAGACAGTCAGAGGGCCAATAACTAAAATCAACCAATCAGAATGCTCGATTGCTGGTCCAATATTCTCTAAGTATTGGACCGGCATTGTCACGAATGATTCCGCGCGATCCTCCCGCCGGCAGGAGTTGTGTAATAAATCTCTTATTAACCAAGCTTACTCGGACCGTACTAGTAGAATATCGGCCCTCAGTCTTTTTTGTACGGACCTCGCTGCGCTCGGTCCGTACTGTCAAGACCTTGGACCGATATTCTCCCAGTACAGCCCTCTCGCTTGGTCAATAAGATATATGAAATATGTCAGCTTTGTAGGAGGAAACCACCTTTAGATGGCATTTACAATGTAATCTGTTGTAGCAGAACAAATACTTTCTCAGCTTTCCTGCCATGGGCTGCATTTAACTGAGTGCTTTTTGGATAAAAATGTGTTACTGGCTTTGCAGAAACATGCATGCAGCATGCATGTGCAAGTGTGGCAGGAAGCATATAAGAAAGCAGCAAGATAAAATGAAGTTAACATCTGGGACCCATTTAGCACAAGCCAGCTGAATGTTCATGTATATACAAGTGTGGCAAGGAAGCATTACAAGCAGCCTGAAGCATAATGAATAAGATGAAATGAAGTTGACATTGAGCATAAGCCAATATGCAGGGTTAAAAGGTAGGAAGAGAGAAGGCTATTCCCTGCTGACAAGTTTAGCCCCAAGGATCTAGAGTTCAATCAACGGAAGATTAAATATACCTTGACAAGCTTCTTGTGAGGGACAGGGTTGTCTTCATCTTCATCAGGTTTGAGAAGCTCTTTCAGCAAACGTGAGATTGTTTTCGCAAGCTTCTCGTCTCCTTCCTCCACAAGGTGCAAGTGATCTGTGAAGTAAAGTGATTCATCAAGCTGTCCCCCCTTAGTAGTCCATCCTTTCTCTGGTGCCAGGAAATACACATACTCGTCGCGCAGCTCTTCGGAATAGCTTATATACTCAAATAGTTCATCATTGATTTCATCAATCTTGTCACGCCGTGAGCTGGGATACAAATCCCTGGGAAGAAGTCCACAAACAACAACGCTCACCTTCGGCTTTTGCTTGCGAATATAATCAACAATAGCCAATATACCCTGAGCAATTTCACTTGAGCTGTTTTTGTCTACATTGTTTGTGCCACAAAGCACTACAACCACTTTAGGATCACACTCCATTTCACCATTCTGAAGTCGCCACAAAACATGCTGTGTTCTATCACCACCAATACCAAAGTTGAGGGATTTAAGGGGTGCAAAATACTTCCTCCAAATTCTGGGATAACGACTAAGTCCCTTGATGATGGAATCCCCAGTTAGGACGACATTGATATCTGGAGTTTTGGTAAGAGCAACATTCTGTGAATGTTCATTATCCCAGCCTGGTTTGTCCCTGTCAACTGGACGGGCAGCTGATGATAAAATGCGTGATCTCCATTTCGGCTGAAGGAACTTGCTCCCAGATCTCTCTTCTGTATCTTTTTCCTTTTTTACTCTTGCCAGGGATGGAGAATCAGCCTTCTCTTCTCTTTCCTCTGCACTTTTCTGCGATTCTTTCTTTTTCCTAGATTCCTTCTCATCATCACTGTCATCACTATCTGAGTGATCAGAGTTTCGTCTTGACTTCTTATACTCTCTTTTAGGACTGCTCTGAAGTGCATAAAAAAACACAGTAATATTATTATGAACCAGCAAAATTACCACCTAAGGGATAACTAATTTTGCAAGAAAACATTATTAAAGAAAACAACATTGACCAAATTCTAGCATGTCAAAACAACAACTTCGGCTTATTTGTACAATGTACTTTCCTGTTAAAAATAGCAAAACAGGGAGATTGTATCTTTGAAGTTTGTTATGCCACTGATGAGTAAAATGCAGGGCTGTCACTAAGATTTCAAGTTGATGGGTAAATGCAATTAGTAGGCGGGGAGTCAAACAGCTGGGGAGTTCTTTTGGTTCTATTTTCCTTCTATTTTCCTATGAAAGTAGCTGGGGGTCACGCTCATAGTAGCCGGGGGAAATCCCTGGCCCTCAGCCCTTAGTGACAGCCCCCGAAAATGGATCTGAATTTTCACATCACAATCCTGCCCACTTCCTGAGAAATAAGTTCAGAGGACATGGAAAATTATCCAAGGGGCCATATTAACAGAAACGTTTATCGCTGACTAGAAAATAGCAAGTTGAACATTCAATCCAACACTCGAGCACACACATCAAATGATTATTCAATTATTATATTATATTATTTTTATTCAATTATTCAATTATTCAATTGATATAAATACCTAAATAGAAATTACCGTTTAAACATAATTGAAAAGGTGTACAAAGAATGCTTACCTCACAAAACTTAATATTTCAATTTTATTCCATGGTGAGGTAAAGAAGCCTTGTTTACTCAAACTGTTTTGTCAACAGCCAGATAAATGTTTTCTTCTTGAAGAAAAGCACCTTTCATGCTGCAATTTTGTGCTCTTGGTGATCTTACAATAACAGATTGCTATTCTACATGAAGCATTTTGAAAGTAACCTGGTGTGGAAAAGTACCAAACTGCAACATGAACTTATAAAGCAGTATTACGAGGATAATGAGTTTGAATCCCATTGAATGAAGCTCTAGAATTTATTTTTATGAACTTATTTGTTACTGCTTAGTTGCTTGTTATTATTACTAAAGGCTACTCTTTCATACATCATTTCACCTCTAGCAAGGATGTACGTGTATCATTTTTTTTCAACACATACAATCAAAGCTCTGTTGGTGGGGTTTTTTGTAACAATGTAGCAAAGGTCACAGGCTAGAATTCTGTCAAAGCATTTAATTCTTTATTAAAATGGATCCCTTACAGTTTTCAAAGTTGCATGTAGCAGTAATGCCTGGCATAAGGTCTTGTACTAACAACTCAAATACACTATATTTCAATAACAAATGGTTCCATATTGGATGTGGTTCAATCTGTTGGGTGTATTCATGTGACAAGTAATGGCATGCTTAGTTTCACACATGGTTTTGGTAAACAGCATGCATTGTACACATTCACCTCACTGTCACATGAGGCCCTACGGGCTTGTCTGAATTTTAAAATGTCTCATGTTGGTGTTTTATCAATGCTTCACGTCGCTGTCAGAAATTGAATGAACATAGTTTGTCAGAATTTCAGAAAAGGTGGATAATGGTACATTATAAAGAAACGCCTACAGTTCTACAACAGCTCAGTTATCTTTCGGTGCATTTGGAGTTTGTGCGTTTGTTTGCGTTCATTTGGAGTTGCGTAAATGATGTATAACTCAATACTCAAGAGACCCTCCAGGGAACCTCAAGGGTCCTCAAGGACATAAAATTGGTGAAAAAATATGCCAAACCACTGTTCTTTGTCGCTAATTCTCGGCTTTGATGTCACTGTCGGAATTGTGCCAAGAAAGATCGTCTTTTGTCACAATTTAAATTTAAGTGCTGTCGCTACTTTTTGGGTCATGTCGCCTTTCGGAATTTACCCTGACAGGGCCTCTCACATGATGCTCTTGGCAGTGCTGATCCTAGCAGTACACAACATGCATGTCATATAGTATATGGAGTAGCTCGTCATGAGTCTTTCGTAGCTCAGTCATTTGAGCATCCAACCAGTTACAGAAGGTCATGTGCAGTTACTGTTGCAGGTTCAATTCCTTTCGGAGACTCAGATTTTTTTCTTTGTCCCACATGCGTGACATGATGAACATTAAATCTTTCTCATTTCATTACCAAACTAAAAATTCACCTTTCAACATTGCTTTAATATGCTAGCAGTACGCAGAGATCACAAATCTTAAATACCCTTAAAAAGTACCAAATTCATTACAAAATAATTGCAAAAAAAGAAAACAGAGAACTCACTTCTATTCCTGCCAGAGACCGTGCTACTTCTTTTGCTTTTCTGATTTCTTCACTGATGTCGTCTCCTCCTGCAGCCGATCCATTTTCATTGGCAACGTCATCTGTAGCTGTACTGTCTGGCTCTGTCTGTTGTTGGTCTCCTTGGTATTTCTGTAAATTGGCTTGAATACGCTCCTGTTCCAGCTATCAAATTATAGAATAGAAAAGGTCACAGAAGAGTATAGCAAACTGGTGAGTGATAATGTGCTTGTTAAATTCAAACCTCAGAACTTCACCAGCATATACCTGTAGCATTAAGTAGCTGTATGTTATTTGTGAATATTCAGTTTGTAACTTCACTTAATTTTTTTTGCAAAGTCTGTTAAGCAAGTTGTTCATACATGAAAGTCTGTTTGCTTGTCAATAATGGTTTCATTTTAAATAGGAAATATTTTCAGCACTAATGACTTGCCATCCCTTATGAAATTTGAAACTCATAACAACATTAAATCCTTACAATTTTCAAAAGGCCCTTTACATGTATTTTCTCAATTTCGTACAAACCTTCCGTTGCTTGATCTCTTCTTTCTTCTTCTCCAGGAATGGTGAAGGAATGCCACCAATATTTTCTTGAGCACTAACAAGTAGGGTCCACAACTCTTTCATAAATTCTCGAGCATTCTTGGATTGCAAGAAACCGGTTATATTAATCTGCATAAATCTGGGATCAGGAGTCTAAAGCAAAACACAATGTGGAAATTAGAATTTAAAGTGATCTTTTCAACAATTTTATTATTGCAAGAAAAATTTAGCAGTGCTAAAAAAATGCATAGAATATTTGTATATGTTGTGGTTCAAATTTTTCTAAGGTTTGAACATTTTTAAACCAGTTTAATTTATATTTTCCTTTGTCTCAGATTCATAACCATATTCTGAGACAAAGGAAAACAAAAATCAAACTGGTTTGAAAATTTTCAAACAAAGAAAAGTTTGAACCACAACATATATATAATGATTTATTTCTATTAATATAACACTAGATATGTTTGCAGATAAGCCACACTTCTAATTCAAAGCAACAATTCAGGCATACATTAAAAAATATGTAAAAGGTGCAGCTAACATGTATCCACTGTTTTTTAAGATGATTTTTGGTATTTATTTCACTTTTGTTACTTTGTCCACAAGATAACTGCATGGTTATTAACCTCAGCTGGCACAGCTAAATAATAACAGTGCATAACCTTACTGTAACTTTTATTTATCTTTTCAGATTCCAGCGTATTAAAAACATACTGCATAACTACATCATCTTCAAATCCCAGAATTTCAATGAGTTTCTTTGTTATCCATATAACAGTGCATAACCTTACTGTAACTTTTATTTACCTTTTCAGATTCCAGCATGTTAAAAACATACTGCATAACTACATCATCTTCAAATCCCAGAATTTCAATGAGTTTCTTTGTTATCCATGGTTTTACTACATCCAGGTTAACTTTCTCCATGTCGACCTAATGCACAAGAAGCAAAGATTGTTTCAGGGCTGTCAAAAGTACAATGTACATGTACCAGGCAGCTGGCAAAAAATCTCCACCTACAGCGCTCCAAGCTCATTTTTTCAATAAGTCACCTTTTGGCGACCTACATGTTTAAAATGGTTGACATTGGACAATTTTGGTCGCCAAAAATTGTCGTTTTATTAATGCAAGACACTTCATGCTACTTTACATGAAGATACTACTGCTGAACGTTTTCAAAATGGCTGCTCAATGAATTAGAAGCTGCGTTATGCAGATCCTTATGCCAGTACACATGTCTTGTGATGCAAGAGGAACACATTCATCATTGACCTTACACAGGAGAAAAGCAGTAATATTTCTTTGATTTAACAATGATTCAATTAAAAATCGATAAAACGCAAAGTCAACTTTATTGTTTTGAGCTTAAATCCTTTGGTCGCCATTTGGTGACCTTCTCCAATAATTCAGTCGCAAATTTTTTTTTCACTCGCCATGGCGACCAAAATGGTCGCAGCTTGGAGTGCTGACCTACTAATGCTAGTTTAAAACAGTTTTTACAATAACTGAAGTTATTCTCTCATGCTGATTGGTAAATTTTTATCATCAAACTCAGCAATTTGTCATGTTTACCTTTGCATTCACCCTTCATTTCATCCGGTTTATGATTTTGGCGTTTTTGTTATTGTAAAAAACAAATTGATGTCAGTTTTGTTATGCATCTGTCCTCTTATTGATGATAAAATTTGTCATAACATTGTCAAAGCTTGCTGCTGATCCACTCGCCGGATTCACAGCACTTTGAAAATGTTATGACGATTTTTATCATCAATGAGAGGGCAGACGCATAAAAAACTGACGTCAATTTGTTAAATATAGTGTTAATGGCAGAATAAAATGGGGAGTTTTGAAATAAAATATCCATCTCCAGAAGTTGCCCATGAAGACACATTGTATTGGTGGTTTGTATGACAGCCATGTTGGCCAGAACAATGAAATTAATATCCTTTGGAATAGAACTCTATTTTTATACAAACGATTTTTATGGTTTTTGACCACCAAAATGGCTGCCGTGAAAACAAACCATAAGCTTATGGGTACATACAAGACTACAGCTTTCATGGAAACATTCAGTTCTATACATACTCTATATCTAATGTCCATGTTGAACACACAGCAACGACAAATTCAGTGAAAATTGCAATCAAGGTATCATAAAACTGTTTTGTGGAGTTAATCTTATTTATAACAAACGTTTTTTTATTTATATATATATATTAAGACTTAAAGGTTTGTTAAAGTTATTACTGCCGGCAAAACTACTTAAGCTTAATATTTGTCTTGTGCGCACATGCAGCAAAAGCTCGCATCGCAGCCGTTTATATACTACTTAGATTTAAAGTTGAATTGATTGCTGTGTCTGTGACAACTCGCGGGAAAATTTACAAGCATTTGTAAGCATAACTTTTCAGACAATTTCAGAATAACCACAGTTGTAACTAAATGATAACGCGGAAATCAAACGCTGATCAGTTGACTCAAACCCACCTTTTTGTTGAGAACATCGTCAAAACGCATGGATTTCAACAACTTCTTCTGCTTATCAAGGAACCGGTTATCCTGTTCTGCACTTGTGCCCTATACAGAAAGTATATTTCTTGGTATAACGAGAGACCAAACCAAAGGAAATGGAAAGATAAATCTAAAATACAGTGTTAATTTTCTCTTACCCGAAAAAACCCAGCGTCCGCCATCTTGAAAGAAGCTTGGTCTTCTTTGATCACATGGCCTTGCATTGCAAACTCGATAGCCAATCAGGACGCATCATCGCTGCGAGGCTGAAGCACATGTGGAAGGCAAGATGGCGGACGAAGAAACACATGAGCTAGAGAAACGTCTTGCGAGTCATTCGGCGTGTTTTAACTCTTTGATCGAGCTGATACCACTCCAACATTATCTTCCTGTTGACGATGAAGAACAAGCAAGTAAGTTTTTCAAAAATCGTCAACAGAAAGCACCTAAACAGGTCATCAAAGAAGCATCTAGGAAGGCGAAACGTGCGAGGCTTGATCCAAACCAACACAAAACAATTCATGAAATTCAAAAGGAGACTGAAGAAAAAGAAACTACCGCTAGCTCTGGTGATGAGGAAGAAGAGGGTGAAGGCGTTAGGGCTAGTTTTAGTGTTGAAAGGGTCGAAAGCGGAAATCTCGACGAGTTAAGGTCTCGCCTTCATGCCAGGATAAAAGACTTTCAGAGAAAACGTAAAGCGGAGGATGGAAAGGAAAGTCATAATCATCCGCGAAAAAAGAAATCTAAAAGTGAAGTTAAAGAGAAAAATAAGCAGAAAATTACTTCTGCCCCAAAGAACTCGAAAAGTTCCGCGAAGCAAGACTTGTCAGCAACTAAGACAATATTGAACGACAGCGGTGAAGTTGTTTTTAGTAAGTTTGATTTCATGGAAACTAAGAAAGATCCAAGACCCGGAACTAAAGTGAAAAACTATTCAAAACTGCTCGTAAAAGCTGAAGCACGCAAGAAAAAGCTGGAAACACTACAGACAGAAGACGTAGAGAAAGCTAAGCAATTTAAGGAGAAGCATTCTTGGAGTCATGCAATGGAAAAAGCAGAAGGGGTCAAACAACACGATGATCCTAGGCTGTTAAAGAAGGCCATGAAGAAGAGAGAGAAGGAGAAAGTAAAGAGCAAAAAACAGTGGAAAGAGAGAATTGACCATCAAAAGAAACAGACAGAGGAAAAACAGAAACTGAGAAAGAAAAACATCAAAGAAAGGATTGAAGCGAAAAAGGGAAAGAAAACGGGCAAAGGAAAGAAAAAACATAGACCCGGATTTTAGATCATGCAAAACGCATAATACAATAGTTGCTGTATTTAAGTAAATTTGATAACTCGCCAACTTATTATCTCACACTCAAAGAAGACACAACTTCTATGAGCAATAAAATAATGTTGCTAAAGACACCATTTTAACTCAAAGGCTGTTTTTATTATATGTAAATCTTGGTTTAATAATACCACCATAATCACAGCACAGCAGCAACATTTTCTCTCGCGTGGGGGGGGGGGGGGGTGGGTGTGGGGAATAAGCTGCAATGGGGGTGGGGTTGTGGGGTTTTGTTAGCTCCTTGGGTTGGGGGGGGGGGTCCTCTTGATACACCACTGCTGTTGCGTAAATATTGACCTCAGTGCAATGTTATCCACTAGTTCTTGAAAATATGTGAATTGAAAGAGGGAAATAAAGATACTGGTATTCTAAGAATTGGGTAGAATGTCATCCATCTCAACGAATGTGTATTTGTTCTGTTTACATTGTTTAAGCAGACCTGTTTTTTTTTTTTTTTTTTTTTGGGGGGGGGGGGGGGGGTTAACTAGGCAAGTTTTTACCGTATTTATACCCTGGTTGGATCTATACAAAATAAGGAGGATTTTTCTTTCATGTTTTCTTCCTGTATATAAAGTCTCTTTTCTCTCAGGGAAGTAAAGGAAGTGATCAAGAGCATGCATGTTGTAAGTTGCCTGCTGCACACAAATTAATCATCAGCCACAAGTCTATGCCAGTTTCTGTGCAGCAGCCAACTTTCAAGTGCATTGTCTTGCATTTTTTGCTAAATTGTTAGGACTTTGACATTTATCATCCCAGCAACATCCCAAAACAATGAATTCAATGATTTTGTTTAATATTAAATATGAGGCAGGGTGCACGTTTCAAAGCATGCAAAGTTTCTTCATTTATTGTGGAGAAATCATTTGAAAATAATGCCCAAAAAGCCCTTGCTGTTCGTGGTGTGTGCATCTATACTGAACATGTAACAAACAGAATAAGCACTTTTGCACAAGTTTTTACATTTTTAATTTGGAGCAACCATATTTTACAGCAAATGATTTAAACAGAATTGCAACATAATTACAGCAATAATAATTTTGCATCAAACATTTAAAACACCATTTCTGAAGAGTTAGTTGTTTTGGTTATCTATAATTATTCCAGCTTGATAAGTTGGTTAAGTGTTAGCGAAACTGGAGAGTTCTTTGATTGTCCTCTTGAACTTAATAAGGAGTTGGTACGAAAGAGTGTGATACTATACAATCATACTATTTTTACTTTAAGGTTACAGTGTACCTTCAGATCGAAAATTTATTGAAAAATTTTTTTTGGCGTTAAAATAAAGTTTACAGAATGAACTTTCATCCAAAAAAAAAAAGTATCGAAAAATAGTGAAAATTGACGGAGAAATGACGGTATAACTTTTGTGGGCGGAGTTTGTTTATTAAGCGATATGTTTTTTTAAGCGCCCTTTTCTCAAAGTTAATTTTTCGCTTGTTGGGGACACTTTAAAGAGCTACAACTCAAAGGGAATTTGTTCGATTTTCCTTAAATTTGGACAGAAGCTAGGCTAACATATAATCAACAAAAACGTGTCGGCGAATTTCTTAATTCCGAAAACTTTTTCGTCAAGAGGCATTTCCGTGCGATCATTCCAATTTTTTTTCTCCCCTTTTCGAAAATATTCTGTAACTTTTCACTGCAATTGAATATGGAAAATCGCCGACACGTTTTTTTAGCGCTTCGTGTCCGGAAACCCGAGAACAAATCAAATTAGCAAAATATAATAATCGCTTTGAGTTATAGCGTTTTAAAGCTGATTCGGACGTTCGAATTTAGACGTCGTAAAAAATTCGACAATTCATTTTATTACCAAATGGTTTCCATATTTAGATAGCCAGCTCTATAAGCTTTAATTTGATATCTGGGTTTAGGTATATTAAGTGTAATCTAAAGATGCTAGAGCTGTTATACTGGAGACACCCCCGAAGGTACACTGTAACCTTAAGACAAACAAGATCAACTGGACCATGCACAATGATAAATAATTATTAAAAATCACTATTTAACAATAAATTTAAGAATAAATATCAGCGATATAAAAACATGACGTTTCGGCGACGACATGTCACCATTATCAAATGTAAAATTATTTGTGAAGTCGAAAGTGTGAGAATAAATAAATAAAAGATGCGAAGATGAACGAAAGAATGTGGCTTAATTAACTAAACAGTTTCGCTGGTATGGAGTCTTTTTGAGTGTTAAGAGACGGACTCTTTTTCCTTATCAATAGCATCTCATAAATAAGGCACTCAAACTTTCCGCGGCATTTCTTTAGGATGGTAAATTGCTCATGAAGATTGTACGGTCTTTGGTTATGTTCGTACTTAAGGTGTTTGCCGATGGCAGAATATTTGTGTTCCTCAATGCGAAGGTGGAGGTGACAGCACGTGTAGCCTATATAATTCGCATCGCACGAATTACATTTAAATTCATACACAACGCTTTGTTGGTTAACTAGTGAGGGCTTTGTTTCCGTGACTTTCAAATCTTCAGAGATTTTCCTACTTGTGAAAACTGGTTGTAATACACGATCGATTTTCTTTCCAAGGTCGCTTAGCTGTCTGAGAAACACAAATATTCTGCCATCGGCAAACACCTTAAGTACGAACATAACCAAAGACCGTACAATCTTCATGAGCAATTTACCATCCTAAAGAAATGCCGCGGAAAGTTTGAGTGCCTTATTTATGAGATGCTATTGATAAGGAAAAAGAGTCCGTCTCTTAACACTCAAAAAGACTCCATACCAGCGAAACTGTTTAGTTAATTAAGCCACATTCTTTCGTTCATCTTCGCATCTTTTATTTATTTATTCTCACACTTTCGACTTCACAAATAATTTTACATTTGATAATGGTGACATGTCGTCGCCGAAACGTCATGTTTTTATATCGCTGATATTTATTCTTAAATGTATATCTAAATCTTTCGTTATTATAACAATAAATTAGGCATTAAATTAATAAGTTGTAGGAAATATACTTTTTACAAAAATTTTTACAAGATGGCGAGCAATTGTACTTTCAGGCTAAGATTGACCCTAATATCAATAGCTACTTGTATATTGCATTCAATGCATTGAGATTTTCAGACATGAAATCTAGTATAATTATTCTGTTTTCAGACTAGCACCATCCTAACCACAACTGGCTGCAGGAGACTTCAAAAAAGACATGATTAAATAGAGCTTTGACTAAATTATTTTATCAAAAGTACTGTGTGACTGAAACAATGATAGAGCAAGTGGGACACTGAACTACATTTGGTGACTGTGTTGCATTTATGTTGTGATTGAGGCAAAAGGTAGACTGGCAGTCCCTGTTTTCCCCTGAGGCTTAGGTGAGCAATATGTGACATGCGCAAGAACAAAAATTTCCCTCCAAAGGGTAACTTGACAGTGGGAGAGGATTTTCTGTGCATCGTGTTTTCTGCACAGCAAGGGTCTTTCCAACATACTAGTGTGTTTTGCTTTTAGCTACAAGAACAATCTATAACAGGATATCAGTTTAAGATAAGGCTTGTTGGTATCATGCTCTGTATGAAAAACAATTTCATTTGCTTCTTCATTCTGGAAGAAGGTCGTCTCCAATCTCTTCATCTCCAAATTCATCCTCCACTTGCTGTGGTCGCTGCCTGCCAGCAGTTTTTGGCCTGGCTGGGGCTTCTCCTAAGGGGTCTGCATATGTGGCATCTATAGAAGAATTGCAAATTAAATAATCAAAAATATTCAACACACTGCAACAACAAAATTAATATTAGAAAGGAATAGAAGTCTTAAAATCAATGGCATGTACAACAAAATTAAAATGTTCACCAACAGCTAGTGCTAACTTTACAGTGTAAGCTTTTACCAATTTTTACTCAATTATTAGACAAGAGTAAAAGTTAGTATGTTGCATGCCAATAAAAATAATTATTCAGGCAGAGGTAATTGACTCAAAATTTGTGATTTTATGATTTTGTATGTGGTAACGACTCTATGGTGATTGAAAGTATAAGTGAACTGTTTTGATGTTCTTTTATTGTCACTTTTTAGAATGTTACCAGAAAATGAAAGTATACTGTAAAAAGGGAAACAAAAAAGCCAATTCTTTGAGGGGTTCTGAGCAGTTCGTGGCACCTATAAAAATCAAGATTACTATTGGCCATGTACATGTAGTTGCTAGGCAACCTTGGAAACGGGCATGTAAAGCATTAGATTACAAATGAACCCACCAACTTCCTTTGATCCACCAAAACTAAAGGAGTCATCGTTATCGGGGATGAAAGGTCTTGTTCGTCCAGCTGAACGGTTTGCACTTGTTCTCCCTCCTCCACCACTGTCCACACGTCCTGACTCTACACCAACCAACACAAATGATCAATGTATATACTTACAGAGGTTTTGAAAGTGGAAAATATTATGAACATTAACCCTTTCACTCCCAGAGTAATATTAATTATGGAGGCACTTTTGAGTCTGTGGACGAAATCCTAATGTGTGACCATTCAAATGACACCTCTTCAGCAGTACTTTTGCATGGTGCCAATATTATTGCTTTTAAATATTTTACAAAATGAATAGCTTGTGTTTGTCTGCCCCACAGTTGTTTTAGCCTGCATGCATTACCCTTCTGTGAGATAGCACTGGAAAAGTTAACATAAATCTGTTTTGTTTGACACTCACCATTGCCTGCACTGTTGTTTCGAGAACTTGGCGAACCAGGCATGCCAGCACTTCCTGCTCTTCCACTTCCTGTTCTTCCACTTCCTTTCCTGGTTCCACTGCTGGCTCGCTGCCCAAGAAAACAATAAACCACATGATTGCTAAACATCCACATCAGTTAGGTAATAATTTATTGTGTAGCAATAAGAGGACAGATGTTTCTTTTAAATAATAGTACATTAAATACAGGGTTTAAGCACTCTCAGAACTCATGCTAATTTTCTGGGACACTCAATTAGTGCACAATGAAATAAACTCCATATGAAGTACATGTATAATAATAATATAATATAATATAATATAATAATAATAATACCTAGGTTCAAATATTGCACATTAAGTAACAATGCGTGTAAGAACTAGGCAATCCTCTATTGTTCTGTGGTATTTCGCTTTCCCCGCATAAGATTGTTTAGATTTTCTTACTGAGAATGCATCAACCTATGGACTAAAATGTACTGAAACTTTCTATGAGGTGGACCGTTTCAACAATATCACAATTAACACCTTTCCGCATTCCTTGCCCTTAGGTTGCCTAGTTCTTACTAGGACCATTACTTAAATTTTCTAATACTCAATGCCAATCGCTCCAAATGTTTTCAGTTTCTAACAGTTTTAATCTGTCCCACCCCTCCCCCGGCCCCTCTTTATTCACTCTCCCCCTACCCGAGTCTGAATCAGCCACTGGAAGCTGACATATGACTTTTATAACATCAAGACAGACCACACAAGAGCTTTCCAGAACAAGCAAGGTGACAACTAAAAGTATACAGCCAACATCCTCTTTGAGCATACTGGTATAATAATTATTGGGTGTCAACAATTAAAGCTCTTTTATTTGCTTGCAATAAAGTATTATTGTAATTTAAAGGTTACCTGCTGTTTTAGCTCTCTTGCTTTTTCTGCTTTCTTAAGTTTCTGAGCATAATCTTGAACATCTTTTAGTCCAAGATCTGTACAAATCCTCACCAAGAATTTAAGACCTTCAAAGTAAACAGATTATACAATAATCATTGCATGTATTTAACAACAATATAAAATGAAGCTTCGATACTTGCAAAAATGGTTCTGGCTTGATAGAAGCAAATAATTTACTGGTTCCTACATTTTATTTAGTCTTATGGGCATGACTTTAACCCACTATAAAAAAAAATTCATGTAATGACACTTACATTCCACATTGTCAGGGAACCTTTTATGTATAGCCTTGTATGTTTCTAGAGCTTGCTGGTAATTACCTACAATAAAACAATGCATATAAATAAATAAATAAATTAAATAAATTATAAAACAAACAAAAGAATGAATAAAGCAAAACTAGAAATACGTGTCTCGCAGAACCTCGCGAAGCTCGGGGGAGGATGCACTGCAAAATTTTAGCGATGTGGGCCTTTTTGAAGTTTGTGAGTGCTATCTCCCAAAATTAACCTGTTCCCTTTACATACTTCTGTAGCTGTTGTTCTATGTACTGTGTATCAAATAATTGCTAATTCAATTCACTATTCGCTTGAATGGTTGAGATTGCAGGAGTTAATAGGATACAGGTCATGATAATTACGAAATTGATTACAAAAGTTAAACATGAATATTCAAGATGAAGCAACATATTCTTTACAAATATCATAAGCAATGTATGCGAGAAAATCAATAATGATCAATTTACAGCATGTACTAAGACAATAGTTTCCAGTGTTTGAGTACTAATTTTTTATATTGAAAAATATCCTCTTATGATCTGCGTGTCAGTTGTTCAGCTACTTGAAATCTTTTTTTTTTTTGCGAAAGGTAGATTAAAGAATAATTTATGGAGGGTTGTATATAAGCAGAAACCCATAAGTGGGTTGAAACGTGCAACTGTCTCTTGTACGCTTCAAAACAAGCTTCCAATTTATATTCAATTTGTTAAGAAGTTGTTACAGCCATATTTGGAAAATCAAAATAAAAATATTAACCAATCAATTCGCTAGAACTTGAACTTGCTTCCCATCTGGAGGTAGACTTAAAAATCTTTTAAATTATAGCGCTAATATTTAGTTTCTCAGAAACGTCTGAGAAACTAAATATTAGCGCTATAATTTAAAAGATTTTTAAGTCTACATTCACGATAACGCGCTACACAGATTTATGTGCATCTTTTGATTCCCATCTGGAGGGGCTAAGGGGTTTTCAAATATGGTACTAAGCAAAAAATGAGTATTCGGAAGCTGTGAATGCGCGTTACACGTTTCAACCCACTTATGGGTTTCTGATATAAGCTTAAGATTGCTTGCTTTTAAATGTAGGTTGTTTCAATTGAAGAGCATTAAAGAGCGGATTAAAGTGCGGTGATTTGAGCTAGATTTCTTAATCGTTCTTATTCTTTGAGTCTTTCCTGTAATCAGTGTTTGCTCTCGTTGCGTCTATAAACAGAATCATTTTGTCTAACACTTCCAGTCGGTGTCGCCTCTTCTGATCGGTTTCGTTCAGAATTCTAATGGAGGCATTTGGTCAGGCTGTTCGAAGTCTTTGTAATCGATGCTGTCGTTGTTTCTTCGTTGCTCGATCAATGCTCGATCAATGCTTTGAATTGACGGCGAGCTGATTTAGGGAATTTGCGCACGTTTGCAGAGTTGAATATGAAAATTCTTTAAGGAATAAAACGAATTTAGACCGAAGCAAGTTCAAGTAAATGAGTATAAAAAGGGTTACATTGTATTTCCAAAAGCCGTCTTGAACAAAGGATAGCGGAAAAAATCTTGGTAAATGCATCAGTGCTGAAAGCTCAAATCAGTACAAAACACGCAGCAAAATTAAATATATGCGCGCGCTATATCGCGCTCTTCTGATCGGTTTCGTTCAGAATTCTAATGGAGGCATTTGGTCAGGCTGTTCGAAATCTTTGTAATCGATGCTGTCGTTGTTTCTTCGTTGCTCAATCGCGTTGAATTTCAAGTCGCCGTTCTCGCTCCAGCGGAGTTTCGGTGGTTAATCTTCTCAAGAAAGGATTTCCAGTCACTTGTTCAATCCAGCGTTGTTGTATTTGCTATTCTTTCTCATTTGCATCAGAAATTGGTCGTGTTTCACCGAGAGCAGGAGGGGGGGGGGGGGGGGGGGTTTGGAAGCCTATCCCATGATGCAACGTAACGAGTTACCAGCGACATTTGAAGCGAATAAACAAACTTCTTGTAAAATCTCATATTTCGGTGATTTTGCCGGTAGTCTCATTTTATGGTTTTAATTATGGGAGACTTGGGAATCAGAGAAATAGTTCGTTGGTAACAGAAAAGAACTACAATGCAAGAATTTCATTTATACTTCTTAGTTTAATCCTCGTTTCTCGTCCTTAGAAAATATCATTTTCCGCTCGTAGGAAAATGGCGATCATCCCCGAAAATACCAGGAAAGTGCAGTTGTACCTCCTTATTAATCGAAGCATCACTAGCATTTTAACATTAATGACGTATTCCTTAATATCATAACGACTTAAAACATCAGATCCCTCCAGATCCCTCCAGGTTTTTCAAGCTGAATAAAACCATCAAAGTGTGGGTACTTTCAGTCAATGCTTTGAATTGACGGCGAGCTGATTTAGGAAATTCGCGCACGTTTGCAGAGTTGAATATGAAAATTCTTTGAGGAATAAAACGAATTTAGACCGAAGCAAGTTCAAGTAAATGAGTATAAAAAGGGTTACATTGTATTTCCAAAAGCCGTCTTGAACAAAGGTTATAGCGGAAAAAATCTTGGCAAATGCATCAGTGCTGAAAGCTCAAATCAGTACAAAACACGCAGCAAAATTAAATATATGCGCGCGCTATATCGCGCGTACAAGCTAGCTGTACGCATCAGTTACAGTTTTTCCTGTCGTTGACATCAGAACTACTGTGTCTAGCTAAAACCGTGGATAAAACAAATAGCTATTAAGAGAAGAACTTTTTTCCCAAAGGTTTTCAGTTTTTTAGAGCACTTATTTGGTTAACACAGTGCAAGAGTGTCGTCATATGCGTGGACAAGCAGTTGGATGCTTACGCGTTCAAGCGCGCGCAAATTTCGTTTGTCGTGTCATCCTTCAAACAAATTTTTGAAAGCATGTATCTGTTCGTTGCAAGAGAAGTTTTCTTGACATTGCAAATCCTGACAAAAGAAGACCGACAGACAAGAGGCCTTGAAAAGGGTGTCTTGACAGCCACTGCTTGCCTCGGCGATCACTGGCAAATGCGAGGTCACGTGATGACACATTATGGGATAGGCTTCCAACCCCAACAGTCAGCCCGGCCGCCCCATGAATAAACATAAGATCGCGCCATTGTCAGCGGTCGCGATTTTTGTTGCTAGGTAACTGCACGACATCTTCAGTATATATATATATATATATATATATATATATATAAACTTTTCGCTCGATTGCGCGCGGCTCAGCTCCCGAGACCCGAGCACCCGAGCGGCCTTCGGCCGCCAAATTTATTAACCTCGCTACGCTCGGGCCTTCGGCCCTCGCTTCGCGAGGAATTAACATTTCGAAAATTAAATCATGCTTTCTAATTTAGCAACACCTTTCAGTTGCTGCTAGCAACATATTATTGGGCGTTACCTGTTTGTAATGATGTCGCCAGAGCCACCACTGCCCGAAAGCAATCACGTATTAATGGAACGTTTGCCCGTAAGCAGGTTTTAATATGATAATGAGTTCAGTAACATGCTAATGAGCTTTTAACATTCTTATGCAGTGACTTATTTTATACTGAAGGGAGCTTAAGCAACGACGACGGCAACACCAAGGAAAACATCACTTCAAAAAGGGATTTGTGCTATTTTAAACTACTTTGCAGTTGTTCCAAGTTGTTTAGTTTGTCTAAAGTGACTGGATTATGCGGGATCTTAATTTGTTGAAGCGCGGCTTTCAAGTTCGTGTGTTGACGTTCTCCTCAAAACCTATAATTTGATTATTTGACGTTGTTGTTTTGCATGGAACGGCAAAAAAATTTACCGAAATGTAAAATGCTCGTGCAGAGGCATAATTTTCGCTCATTAAACCTACATGTAGGGGTATAAAAGCTCATTTACGCATTATTATTATATTAATTAAAACCGGCTTACGGCCAAACGTTCTAATTTATAGTCGCATTTATATCATGCTAGCCAAAACCGAATATAAAAATGTCAGTCTCTTAAGTGTTCACATCGTACATGGATACCGTAAACGCTCTATTAAACCCCGGGGCTTAATTTCTTTCAGGCCTTCAAGAGAGTCTGTGGGGGAGGGGGGGGGGGGGGGGGGGGGGGGGGGGGGGGGGGGGAGGGGGGGGGGGGGGGGGGGGGGGGGGGAGGGGGGGAGGCTTAATAGGGATCGGAGAGGCCAATTTAAACGTCCCTAGGAATTAAACATGGGGTATATCAAACTGTCTTATATGAAGTGGGTAGTTGGAAATGTTGAGATCAAGAATATAACGCCATTCTGACCGGACCAAAATGGCTGTCTCCGTGGTTTTGTGGGGGAGAATGTGGTGGGCGGCTTAAAAGAGAAGGGGGGAGGGGGGCTTTAGAGCGTTTACGGTGTGCGCCCATGTGTCAGAAAGACCCAACTTTCTTTCGTCAAATAGTTGTTCGGGATACTTATACCACCCTCAACATTTCGGATTGCAATTAAATGAAAAGTTAAGGTTCTCAAACAAGGCATTTAAACTGGCGTTTTAGGGGAATTTTGTTACGTCACATGTTGTTTGTGGTAGCGCCATTCTTTGGTAATTTGTTAGTCAGTTCGCTACACCTTCCGAGTTCGATCTGAAACAGACTAATCGTTAAGTATAATTCATTTTATATTAAAGACCCGGTATTGTCTGTTATGCATTGCGCGTTGCGAGCATCGGCGGCCATTTTCTTGATGTTGGAAAATCCGGTATGTCTTATAGCTCTTTGTTATTTGTTTGCATCGGCTATGTCAGTCTTTAAACGTTTATTCAAGTGCATTAGTTATTTATCAGGCAATACTTAAAAGAACACATTTTAATATAACAAGTTTGAAGAGAACAGAAGCACGAGGCGATATAATTTATTTTCACGCGATTGAATGTTTGCCGCGAGAAAAGCAAAACCCAGGAAAACAATAGAAGCCTCGCTCCCGTGCAAACCAAAAAAAGTAACAGAGGCGCGTGAAGCATAATATGCACTTATTGACTGAGTGGGAGGGCCGCACGGGAAAATATGTGGCTCTCGGTCATGGCGTACGGACCGAGCACAGCAAGGTCCATGCGCCATGACCGAGAGCCAAATATTTTCCCGTCCGGCCCGACCTAACTCAGGCAATAAGTATTTTATAATATGACTAGAAAGTAGAAGAATAGTCGTGCACTGCGAGGTCACTTGAACTCGATCGGGGACGGACAGCTTTTTGAGGACCGGCTCAAGTCAACCCGTCCGGCCCCGCTCAGGTCACCTTGCAATTCTATTTTCTGTAGGATTGCGTCAGCGGGGCCGTACGGTCATATTATAACACACAATACTGAGTCTTCAAATACGACAGACAAGCACAACTTCGACAATTTATATAAACAACGAAAATTACATTTATTGACCTAACGTAGATTTCGTTATATTTACACTCGAGAATATACAAAATGGCTTCTTCAATTTAGTTAAATTTACATTTTTTTTTTCCATGAATGCATAAGACCGAGATACAAACTACATTTCTTACCTTAAGAAATTCAGAAAATAATTGTTTCTCGCATTAAATTATTAAGATCTAAGTTTTAATTTTACATTTTTGCACGATTTTCATTGGTAAGCTTTTAGAAAGCTTGGAAAAATTAAAATATTGAAAACGATCTTCAAATATATCTTGCTGTGAACGTACGTTACCTTTTGTCAGCAAGACGTCGCTCGTATAATTCTCCAATCTTAAGTCTCTATTATTCAATCTCGTACCCAGCGCCCACTCCGTTTTCAATATGGCGGATTGGACGTATAAACCTCTGGTCAACACTACCAAAATAGTGGTGACTAGAATGGATACTCCAAAATCAGGTTGGACCACCTCGGACGCCTTATTGAGACTTATATAACGGAGTAACTGGTTAGCTTGCAGTTGAGGTTGGGGTCAGCAGTTTATATAGTTAAATTTAGGACTAAGCAACCCGAGAAGCTAGGTGGTACAGTGGTACGGTAGGCTATGTAAGCCTAAGCCTAGCTGAGGTCACAGGTTCAATCCTGAGTGGGGATTTTAGATTTTCTTTTTTACACTTCAAAATTTATTGTAAATAAATTGTAAGTGTCGACATTACGTTATATAATTATCAGTAAGTGTCCGAGCTGGTCCAACCTGATTTTGGAGTATCCATTCTTGTCACGACCCTACCAAAATACTCCAAAAACCCTGGAGCATTTTTTTTTTCTCACGTAAAACCGCCATGATGACATGTCGCGTTTCGTTTGAACAAGGGTTTTACATTGCTCGATAACAAACACGTCAGCCAATCGCTGAAAAATAACCTTCGAAAACGCCATTTAATCGTGCATCACATGACAAAATACTTCACGATTCTTGGTTAACACTCGTTTCCATCTCTCAAACTAACGTTGGACACCATATGAGGTTTACACAACGTAGTATTTTTTATCGTTATACCGTAGTACTGACGTACACGAGAACAGAACTCCATTTATTGGGCAGAGAACAGAGAGAGTAGAGCTCCGGTTAAGCAAACAGTAGCGTTTTGGGTTTCAGCACCGATCTACAGTGTTCAGGGTTAAGCACTGATTTGAAAACGGTTAGCTTTCATTTATTGTTATGGATAACTCTACAAATGTGTTAAACATTACAGCTCCCGGCAGCTAGTCCTCGTTGGTATAGTGGATAAGGATATTAGTTATGAAGCGAACGACTCGGGTTCGAGGCATACACTATTTTGATCTTTTTTTTTTTTCTAATTTTACTCTAAAGTGTGAAACAGGTTTTACTTTATGTAACTTTAAGTGAAAAGGAAAAGTCAATTTGAGAGATGGAAACGAGTGTTAACCACGATTCTTGTTCTATTTTGGTAGCCTTGTGCACGGGTTTCTTTGTCAGGCCCGAAATTTTGAAAGCGGAGAAGGTTGTCTATTATTATTTTTTTAGGATGCAATAGCTCTAACTTCAGTTGATCCTGCAATTCAGTATTTCAGTGAACAAGGGAATATGGTAGCATTTTTTGGCGAAACTGCTTCATTACAGGTGCAACTGTGCTAACAGCTATTTTCATTAATAATTCATTTGTATCTCTTTACTGAAATATTATGTTTGGTTTTCACTGTATCCAATGTCTATTTTCCAGCCTTTGTTATTATGGCCAATTATATCTGGACACCAAGGCAAGCATGCGTGGTTGAATCCGTACCGCTGAGCAGTCTCGTTGTAATAGCAGAAAAGACGGCGACGTCATGAATCGAAGCGATCTTTCTTTTTGAAAATGTCCGCCATCTTAGGTCTCGGTGCATCTTTTAATCGATGGAATCCACTCATAAAGGTGCTTTTGATTTCTTGTCCTATCTTACTACCCGCAGGGAGGCTTTATTAAAACAAAACAAAATAAATAAATAAATAAATGCAGTTAATATATTACAGTAACGATCCTTTTCATATTTATAAAAATGTCACTTACTTTGCAAATGACCTTTGCTCCACTTTAGTTTCACATTCCTTGAGAAGAACAAGTACTGTTTCCTGTAAAAAGAAACAGAAAGAAGAATGAGTATAAAAAAGAAAACAATAATAAGCAATAACAACATTGTGATGTCTTTGTATAACTTTGAAACGTATTCGTTAATCTCCAACCTCGTTCCCAGTATCTTCAGCTAAGTCATCACCTGACGTAGCTGGAGAGAGAGGACTCTGGGAACGAGATTGGTTAATCTCAAGGTGAGAACAGTTAGAACAATCAATTGATAACAGTTATAACAACATCTTTAGAACATATGTGGGAAATGACAACAACAACAACAACAACAATAGAAGCTTCAAACTTTAACTCTCAGTCTTAAACAATAATAATTGAGCATTTTTGTCAGTGCTGTAATACCTAGAATTACAACTGATTTATCTCACCTCACAGTCCGGTGCAAGTACTTCAATGTCTTGTTTGACTGCCCGCAGTCCTGGGATGATGTAATCATTAAGTACATCAATAGCAATGACGGTGTATGGTCAAGGGAGAACAACAAAATAAAAATGATTTTTCTTTTCATCGTGCAGAGACTGGGCCCGGTTCAAACGTCGAACTTCACATTGCCGAATCTAATGCAAATGAGCAAACAATAGATTTTGCTAATTTGCATTAAATTCGGCACATGTGAAGTTCGACCTTTGAACCGGGCCTAATATAATTAAAGTGAAACGTTCGCAAATGTCGTTTGTTTCAACTTTTCTTTGATTTTACGTTTGAAATTCAGCAGATAAGCGAAAGTGAGTTGAAATCGAAGGTTCCTGTGAGCCAACTCGTGAATACGAAATGTTCATTTTATCCTTAGTGGATGGCGGAGTCATTTGTTAAAGTTCAAATAAAGAAAATTTTGTTTCGAAAACGATGAATTAAAAAAAAATGTCTCAGCGTGAAATAAGTATGCATTGTAGTGTTTTCGTAAGTCTTAAAAAATCCATTTCCGAACATAGGTTTTAATTTTTCAGAGCTTAAAACCTAAGTATCAGTTACAAATAAAAGTTTACAGCCAATCGTGTCAATTTGCCTCACACCAACAGACCGCTATTACCCGTTTTACGCTTCGCGCATCACCAGTTAAAAAGGAAAAGTGCTTCCACTGCATAATAATAAAGGGTGAAAGAAAAGAAAAACCTGATAATAATTATCTACAAACATATTGGCCGCTTAAAAAAGAGAACAACTAGGTAAAAAAGATACAGCAGCATGTTAATGACACGTAGGCCTCCATAAGTTCGAGCGCAATCTCTCTTCGCCTGAACTCGTCGTGTAGTTGGTTGTTTATAGTCGCCATTACCACCAACCGCGGCAAGAGGACTGAAACAAACAGATAGACAAGGGTCACCGTAATACATGAGGATAATTTGCTGCGCTATGGAACTTGTTCGATTGGATAACAATGGTAGGACCATTGACAATATAGAAGATTAATACTTTAGTTGAATCTCGACAACTCGAACCTCCAAGGAAAATCGGAAAAGGATCGAGATAGCGGGAGTTCGAGTTATCGGGTGTTGGGAACAAATGACTGGAAATTAGGCAATACTCTAATTGGTGTTTGTTTACATGCTTTATGACTTATCAAACGACCTGACTGACCAAGAAAGAGTCAAATTGGAACGATTTTTTTAAACAAAACATAGCATAAATGAAGAAAATAGTACAAAGCAAAGCGAAGTTAAAGAACAATATGGTAGATGGTAGGACAAAAGACAATGTTTTCACTAACAAAAGAGTTCTAGATGACATCTGTTTGCTTTGACTTTGACAGATGAAGTTCGTGTTATCAAGGGTATTAATATAAAGAGAACGACCTTAAGGGAAAACGAAATCACTTCGAGTTGGCCGGAGGTTCGAGTTATCAAGGGTTCGAGTTAACGGAGGTAAAATTACAGTAAATATACAAAGCAAAAGCAGGGGAAATCGGTTTTGATTCGAGTTAGCGCGAGGTTCGAGCCCCGAAAGGGGGGGGGGGGGGGGCACTCCCTTAAAAGAGAGTGTTTTTCGGGATTTTTGTCTTAAACAGGGTATATACCGATTTCATCATTTTTGTCTTTATCAAGGTATCGGTTTTATCAATTCTTGTCTTAAACAGGTTATCTTTTCTTGGACGATAAACAGCCTGCGCGTATGTTCTACGAACTAAACTACAGTAAACATTTTTCGGGTTAAATGTCTTAAACATGGTATCAAAAATCGGAATTCTGTCTTAAACAGGGTAGGAAAATCAGCGATTTTTGTCTTAAACAGGGTCAGGGTATGAGGGGCCGGGCCGCACCTCCCCACTCAAGGATATATCGAGTACCCCCCCCCCCCCCCCGGTTCGAGTTACCGAGGGTTCGAGTTATCGGGATTAAACTGTAATTATAAAATTCATTAATAATTCAAAAGGAAATAAAAGAAATGAAAATTTAACGAAGGCGTGTAATCCTAACACAGAACAGCCATGAAATGCTAATTAGTTACAACCACTAGTGGATGTATACTGTGATTGTAACTAATTAGCATTTCATTTTCATTTTATATGTAGTCTACAGCATTCGCGTCCGTGTTGAATCAAGTCTACAATCACCACGGCCGCTCATGTTGTAAACACTGCTAACTAAGGGATTTATTTTTATTTTTCGGGTAATTTTCGGGGGAGGAGGGGAGGAAGTGGTGGTGGGGTGGTGGATGGTGGGTGGTGGGTGGTGGGGGGGGGGGGGGTGTTGTTGGGTGTGGGGGTAATTAATTCGCACGAACACATCAGCTTGGCTGCTGCGTTACTTTCACAAAAATGCGAGTAAGCTTTATAGATGAAATCACTGCTGTTAGCCTGGAATGTCTGCTGCCTCAACGCACAGTGTGGGCAGGGAGGCGGTAGACGCCTCAGATCTGCAATCTGCACTGCTTTACCTTCATCTCTAAAATGCGGTTCAGCGTGAGGGGCGACTTTACCAAAAGCTCTTATCATTGTGGTTTGTAGTTCATGTTGGTCCTTATATTGTGGATCTTCAAGAAATGACTGGAACTGCACATAAACTTTCTCCAAAATCTGCATATGACAAAAAAAAAAAAACATTAGCATCAGTAGCCTTGTTCTAACACCACTTTAACCCTTTGACGACCGTGACTTTTTACGTTTTTGAGTGATTTTCTGCATATAAACGAGCCATAGGATTTCGTGACTCCATGTTTGGGGTTACTATGGAAAGGGCTGCTGTTCTAAAACACTGAAGGCTCGAGTTTACAAGAAACGTCATTCTGACGTAGTGTTTTTTGCTTCGTTAAGCGATACGAACAGATCAAATATGGTTTGTATGCGATTTTTGGTAAGTTTACAGCCATTTTTCATCTTTAGTAGCTGCCTGATGAGCAACATTAAGCATGAAGGTAGATAAGAGTCCACTTTCTCAATGAAACGAGTTAGGTGTTGTACTTCGTTTACAAATTTGGCTCATTCATCGTTGAACTGGAAAAATGGCCGCCACAAAACGAAGCAGCTTTGGGACTCGACTCTGGATGAATTTCTCGACCTACCACGGCATATTTTGGAAGTTGCGACCACTGAAGAACACAACAAGCGTGAAATTTCGGTGGTAGGTCGGAGTGGCTGTGGACTTAGTATAAATATGAAATATGTGGGGGACGGAACGAACCCTGTCAAAAATTCTCGATATTTCCCAGCATGCAGTGCGGTCGTGATGCTGAAAATCGAGGTAAGGCCAGGATGCACCAGAACGAGAGGCTGCAGCTCGGCCCGGCAACGAATAAGAGCAAAACAAAATTACTTCTAACGTAGGAGTAGGACTGAATTTTGCTGTGAATGTTGACTTTTGGGTTTGCAACGATGATTTCAATAAAAAAAACTGAAGACAAAAACGTGATTTTTGTTGTTTTTCTATGACGTTAAAAACGGTCATTTTTGTTCTTCTCCAAATTCAAACGCTGAAATTCTGCGAAAATCGCTGACTTTTTTTGTGTTTATTGGGTGTCTTAATTTGAAGGACATTCTAGTTAATGCACACAACTGCAATGTTCGCGCGATTGAGGAAGTTGCAATTTTTTAAAGCAGTGGAGTCTTATCGTTCCATTAGGAACGATTTTGGCCAGGACGGTCCTCAAAGGGTTAAACATTCCATCAGCCCCTGTTTTAGTCTATTTCGCAGCCGTTATTTGGAAAGTCACGCAACGCTGCAACCCACTAAGTGGAGACGAGCATTGCGTGATGACTTAAGTAACGGCTGCGCAGGAGACTATCCTTCCTTGGCCTTCCTCTCTTTTACCACCTGTCACGTTAATGTGCACGGTACCTTACCACAATGGAACCTCGATTTAACGAACCTCTACATAACGAAGTCCTCGGTATAACGAACGATATTCTTCAGCCTGGCAAAATTACAAGTAAAATGCATGGAACAGAACCTCGATATAACGAAATCCTCGTTATAACGAACACAATCCGGCAGCCCAAACGTAAAATCTACCCCGGTATAACGAATAAATGTCAACGCGCGACAAAAGATGAATGCGGAACAGACCAACAGTGTGGGAAGAGGGGGAAGGTGGGCGACTATGGACGAAAGAAAAAAAATGAAACATTAATTACTTACCATTTTGTCCGTTACGTTTTCTACAATTGCAGCAAATGCAGGAATGGAAGCTGTTCTTACCGACCTACAATGCCATTAAACAAAATGTTTATTATATTTTCAGTATAGAAGCGGCGCATTTTGTATACGTACACTGAGATTCTTCTCGACACAAGCCAAATAAACGCTTAGCGATTCGCGTGAGCCTTCCGTCAGTGAATACCCATAGGACTGCTGTCATAACGCTTATGGTGGCTGGTGTAAAATAAGGCTGGGCAAACTAGAGCGCGCTGGAAGGCGCTGGTTACGCAGAAACATTTAAATTGTAGCGTTTATATGTGGTTGGGTCTACGAATCGCGCTGTCCTCCTACCAGAGGTGTACTGAACACATACGAGAGGCGTCGGTTAGCACTGCATAAAGGAAACTGAGAGCATGGATTCCTGAACTTACATTTGTGAGTCTGAAGCTAATGTGACCAAAGCTGGCAGAACTTGTCTGCTGATCAAATCCAGGTCAACACCTTTTATTAAAACCTGAAGATGCACAAACGTAAATAGTATGTATTAAATGGTTTTAAAAGTATGATGTTGCATGTATTTTCTTACAGTATATGGCGTGAAAGCAATAGTGACTTGACTTCACTTGACTGTTAAAAGCACAACATTTATCGTCAGTCGCTAACTGAAAAAGGATAAGGTAAGCAATTTATTATTTCATTAACAGCGATTATAGTGGGACTATAGTGAAGGAATTTGACCATAAAATGACGAGTTCAGAGAATAACTACTGATTCCTGAAATACAAACATCCACAAACAACAATATGTGTAAATTTTCTTCACCATTTTCTGACAATAGGAAAATCACGACGGGCGAATCATGGCATGCCAATCATAACTGGCAAATCGTGTTTGAAACTCGGTTCTGCAAATTGATCTTTATGAACTTTTATATATTTTCATACGTTCTCCGTGAAGTCACCTTATCATGTACCATTGCGACAGAGACTGTCAATCCCGCATTGGTCTCTACAGTCATAAGAGACACTGCTCTAGTCGAGTAGACAATTGTTAGGATGCATCATCCATGGTCAACCTTGACCGATGGAGGCCTACATCATGTTTTAAAAACCGGATCTGCACATTGCGGTGAAATCGGCTGTAAAATCGTATTCAAAGAACAAATATTACTTGAAACTGTCAAAGACACTATAATAAAATGATACGCTCGTCGGTCATGTAGTAAATAAACAGTAAACTGTTGTCACCAGTGTGGGACTACGAAGAAAACAATATTTTCTCTATTCAGTTGACTTACAGTAAATAATGGAGCTGCCGAGCTGCGAACATTCGCTTCTGAGTGGACGACAATTTGCCATAAAACGCCAATCAAGAGCTGATGGTAGCGGGATAAGGCACTGAAGCAACAAGAGATGATATTACAATTAAATTGACATAGACGGCAAAGCATTTACATGGAACTCAATAGAGCAACATAACTTATGGAACCTCAGTTTAGCTTTGTTTCGCATGCACCGAATAGTCCTTTTTGCATCAAAGCCAATCCCAGCACATCAAGTTTGTATCGTTTACATTGTAGAAAAGGATTGTAGGGAATGATGGACTGCCTTTGGATACACCCACTCCATCTTGGCAAAAATTGATTCGAACCCAGGGCCTTCTCCCGCACAAAATGGTGGCGCGAAGAAACCGTTAAACTGGGTACCAGAGGTTTTCTCGCGGCACTGTTTGGTGAGCTGTCGGGGTTGCCACAGGTGTGTCACATGAGAGAGATGAGAACGTGAGAAAAGACTCTGGTACCCAGGGTAAGAAACAAGGTGAGAAACAAGACAAGACAGACAAGGCTGCCTAATACACTCCAAGAATCTGTATTCTATAACATGAAAAAGAACAACAACTCTTCGAGTAGTGAAGTCGTGCTTTAAGAAGCTTAAAGGGTCTTGTAAGTTCCCCTAAGGTACGAGAATTAATTCAATATATTGTTGTGATTTGTTTTACATGTACAGTCGCTTTTCCGGTCACACTAGGTGATCTGTCACGAACGTTACTACACTGTACGTCATTTGAAACCTTTAATCAGTCTTTCGCAATCACTCGTACATGAAAGGTCAACTTAATACTTCCATTATCTGTTGCTCGAAAAGAAAGAAAACGAAATTGTTATCGAAAGGAACTCTCGCCAAACCCGGCAATAATGTAAGTTACTTGACCTTGATATGTGTCGTTTCGTCATTTTCCTTTTTCTTATGTTGTAAATAAATCCAATCATCCATGAGCTTGAAGTTGCAAAATCAACTGATATGACATCACTAACACTTCACCTCAGGCTATAAACCACTTGAAAATCCGGACTTTTTTTTCTGCCCAATTTATATAGTCGTCGCCTTGACTTCGAGCCAAGATATGACTGAAAAATGATATGTCGCCCGTGTTCCACTTGAACAACGGTTTCAGATTGCAAGAAAACAACGTGGCTGCAAATTGGAATAGAAACTACATTTCATTATTTCTCAGGATGGGATAAACATATTCCAAGATTACTGCAGTGTTTTGCAGCCTGTCTTGTCTAGGGGGTTATCACTCGTTTCCATCTCTCAAACTGACCTTGGACACCTTATGAGGTTTTACACAACGTAGTATCTTTTATCGTTATACCGTAGTACTGACGTACACGAGAACAGAACCCCATTTATTGGGCAGAGAACCCGGAGAACTGAGAGAACAGAGCTCCGGTTAAGCAAAGAGTAGCGTTTTGGGGTTTAGCATTGATCTACAGTGTTTAGGGTTAAGCACTGATTTGAAAACGGTTAGCTTTCATTTATTGTTATGGGTAACTCTATAAATATGTTAAAAATTACATCTCCCGGCAGCTAGTCCTCGTTGGTATAGTGGATAAGGATATTAGTTATGAAGCGAACGACTCGGGTTCGAGGCATACACTATTCTGTTCTTTTTATCTAATTTTACTCTAAAGTGTGAAATGGGTTTTACTTCATGTAACTTTAAGTGAAAAGGAAAAGCCAGTTTGAGAGATGGAAACAAGTGTTTACTTGTCTAGGGATTTCTTTGCACCGCCATTTTGAATGCGGAGAATGTCCTGGAGACGAGAATGGTGATCAAGGGCACAAAGTGCATGAGAAAGGCAAAACGAAACCAAAGTAAACAATTATAACTTGTGCATTGTGTAAATCAGAAATCGTCAAACTGAACACTGACATGAACTTGTCACCCACCTCAATTCCTGGAACATTATAATGGGACCATTAAGTGGGACCGAGGCCTCCGCCAGAGCAATAACTGAATGACGTAATAACGACGTAAGTTCTGACATGTCTTCCTCCTAATAAGGAAAATAATGCATCAGCCAAAAACATGTTGGTGTTTCTTTTTCTCTTCAATCTTAACGAGCTTACCGAGTCGAAACACCCCAGGACCCCAGCGGCCAGAACAGGAAGGGCGGCGCTTGATAATAAACTTTCTCTTCTTTCTAAAATAGAATGAATTTAGTTAAGTAAAATTTAGAAATAGGAAATGACTTGCTCAAGGATTAATCAACATTTATCGCATGACACCTACCGTCTTTTAAAGTGAGCGTCAGCACGTTAAGTCTATCCATACAAAACGGTTTTATCTGCAAAAGACAGTTGTTTAAACAGTTATAATGTTCAGAAACCATGGTCGATTTGATATGCAAAATGGCTGTCGCCTGTTGTGCAGTTTGAGTCTGTGGATAAAATCCTAAATTTATTGCTACCATTCAAACGAAAGCTGATAAGCAATAGTCGCGTGTGGTACTATTTATATATAATTACTTGTATACAATATCGCTTCATTTTTTTAGAATGTTGATGAGACTCGTATGGGTGGCCATTTGAATGGAAACTTTCGAGCAGTATTTGACTTTCACGAGCTGTTGGCTGTAATATTTATCTTTTCAATATGGAAAATACCTTTCTTGACCGATATGGCAGCCATATTGATTCCTCTTCCCCCCCTCCTCCCCCCCCCCCCCCAAAGGTGGTTTTGGTTTTACTTCTGATTGGTCGAGAAAGTGGCGCGAGATTTTTTAGCCAATCACAAAGCGCAGCAATGCAAAACCAAAGCAATTGTGCAATTACTTTCGACACTCAATTGAAAACTGCTCTATATCGCTTGCCGTATCGGTAGAAAAAGTCTATTTGAAGTTATTTTTTTTAAGTTTCGACTTGCCTGGTATGAAGAAATCAGAACTACACTGTAACATCTCAGAGATGGATGTTTTACTTACCCTTTTGTACGTATATGGTCTCCCAAATGTAATACACAATGAACGAAAAAGTGAAATAAATTGCTGTACGCACTCCGTCATGGTTACATGAATATTTCCTACGAGAAAAAAATAAGTAATTTGGTGCATAATTTTTACACAGTGAAAAAAGGAAAGAAAGAAAATGTACTAGAATACGAACAAGTAAGTCACATTCAACTTACCTACAATTTTACAGAGATTTGGTAAACTGCAAAAAAAAAAAAAAAAACATTTTATGTGAATACATTGGTGATTAAAACGATCACTTTTACTGAAAGTTTTAATCATATTATGATCACGTACTCAAAACTAAAACCCCATTTCCACATCACTGATGGAAAAATTGACCTTAAACGCGAGGGCGCAGTATAAAAGGAGACCTTCCTTAGGAAGATTTTGATTAGTTGTCGATTAACCAGCAAAGATGGCGGAGGACATTAAGTTGAATTCTCCCACGTGTCGCGAGAAGAAATTGGGATAACACCATATATTGTTCCTTACCATTGGTCAAAATAAAGAATATAAGTTATAGAAAGGTTGTTTCTATTGGTCTTTGATTAAACTAATGCCTAACTAAACTCGAAAATTACGCGAAACACGCGAACAGCGAGCCGTTTGACCTTCGAGCAACCGTCTCCACGCTAGTCTGGTGAATAGGCCATTTGCACGATGACGTCATTTGACTACAACTACCAGAATCCTTCAGTTTTTTTGTTTTGTAGTGGCAAATTAGGGCTATTGTCATTTAAACCGCACTGGGATTACAAAATTTAAATAAGAAAGGAAAAACGAAATGAACTCTGGTAGTTGTAGTCAAATGACGTCATCGTGCAAATGGCCTATTCTACGATTATTATTTGAATAACGTCTTTCATGACCTTAAAAGTTAAAATAATTTGTGTTTCAGAAATTATATTTGTTTTTCGTTTCCAAACCCATTGAACCGGGGGACCCTTTTAATACCGCGCCCCCGCGTTTAAGCTATAAGCAACCTGGATTTGAAGGGGAAGTGTCACAGGGATTATGGAATTATTAAAAATCAAAGGCTCCTAAGAGCCAACCCGTGAATAAGAAATGCTGACACGTAACGCAATATTGAGATAAGCTTATGGCTATGTCTATACTATACCGGATAGCTTATCATGTCGACATAAAAAATACTCCGGCCTGGTGTGAACAGAAACGACCCAGAACTGGATATTTACTTTTTTTTCAGTGGGTTTCAATCCTCGCCCCTAGTTGTTGACTTCCGCTACGGTTCAGTTCGATTGCCTGTTCACACTACCCCAGAGATTGGCACGAGAATCTATCCGATATTTGACGATTCACTTTCACGAGCGCCGCGTCGCAGCGGCGCTCCGGAACAAAAATCGTTCCGAAACTAGCGTTTCATGTGTGAACGAAAGGCCTATCCGGTATGGTTTTCGTGCCGGCGTAAGAGCTATCCGGTATAGTGTAGACATAGCCTATGTTTTCACACTTACACGGTTCAATATATATATTTTTAATTAAACGTAAGGATTTTTGACAAACGCAAAAAGAAAAATACAGTACATCACTTTCATAATGTTCGGTACGAAGAAGAAAGAAAAAAAAAGAAGGACGACATTAGCGAGCCTTGAACCTGGGGCCTTTCGGCTGTCATTCCGCGCTTTACACCATTCGGCCACCGTGATTACTGGCTTGGAACAGGATAAATTTAATTACTTCAAGGTAGATACGCATCAAAACGCGTGTCTCGGTTGAAAAATCCTTTTAGATCGATTTTAACGTAGCATTAAAGACTCCAAATGCGAAACATCTTTAAGCTTATTGTTGTTTACATTCGTTTACAACAATTTAGTTATTGTTATCGCTGGATTCACGTTATTCTTGTTACAAAACGCATTCGTAACAAAGCATTATGTCACTAAGTTTACAGCTGATGGAAAGAGTGAGCGAGTGAGTGACTCATTTGCATATCTGTCTCTGTTACCGATAACCCGTTCATTACGCATGCGTGTATTCACGGTTTAAAAATGACCATAATTCGTTCCTTTTTTCAAAAATTGGCTGATTTCGTACTCTTGGTGCTTTAGTATCATGTTGTAAATAAGTAAAATAATTATGGTAGCATGATTTTGACCAAAAAAGCTTAAAACCCGCGTGATAACTATCTACTTGCATCTGAATCGCGTTTTGTGAATCGTTTTAACCTACTTACCATTCGAAGTGAATCCAAGTCAAGCTATCCCATGAATCAAACTGGTCTTCTGATACGTGTTTATCAAATCGACGAACATGATACGCAACTGTCTGGTTCCCGCCAAAAATCGTTTCGACATCGGTTAGCGGCGATGCAGCTGGTAAAAACCTATCTGGAGCAACTGATGATACAAGGCAAGAGAGAGAAAAAAAAAAAAAAAACAAATAATTAAGAAAGCGCATTTCTTATGGACCATGAGTTCCATTACTTGGACTCCCAGAGTCAGTTATGGAGACATGTAATGAAGCTCTAACCTTTAAGTCTGTCGCCGAAATCCTACGGTGTGACAAAATTCTACGATGTGACCATTCTAATGAAACCTCTTCAGTACAACCATTTGTCTTTCGATATTTTATAAAATGGTAGTTCAGTTAAAGGATTAAACAAATACTCCCTCGGAGTGTCTTGTCATACCTGGTACATTGTAGCGTTCCACATCTTCTGGCTTCTTAGCGAATGGCCCTGACAAGAAACAAAGGGAAAAACTAAGAGACAAAAGCCTTAGTGTGACCTTAAAGCCAAACCCGTAATATTAAAGGAGGCTGGACTGTCCAACTCATGCAAACGAGCAAAATCTATTGTTCTTGCTCATTTGCATTATATTCGGCGTGGGGCTTTGTCCTTTTATACCGCAGGTTCGCTTTTAAATAAAAGCCGCTGAGCAGTTCTTCAGTGAGTTGCAACTTGTTTTTCGGTATTTTACAAAAGGTTATTTTGGACTTTTTTCAAGGTTTGGACTAAGTCAGTACTAGAGAGGTGAAAAAGCAAGCCACCGTCAAAACCTCTTTATACATACAGGAGGCAAACAAGTTTTAAAAGTCCTCGTAAGGGAAGAGGTTGTAGAAGAAGTGGTCGTAGAATAAAAAGACCAACAAGTCTTATTAAGCCATGCTAAGACAGGTATTTGTTTGTTTTTTTTTAGATTTTGTCAGTTAAAAGTGCACAACTGGCACTTTTTTCCCTTCGGCCTTGGGGACACAGGCGATGATTTCCATTCCTTGGGAACCGTCCGAGTGGTAGAAATTACCAGGTTTCGCCCACACGACGGGGGTTGACCTAACAGCTTCACGTGCGCCCATTACTATCAACAATTGTTAGAGCATTACCAACCAACTTTTAAGCTACGTACATCCCTGTAACGCGGACTATGGGGTCCCTTAATGCTCCGACACGAGCAATAGAAGTGCAATGATATCTTAAGGTTTACCTGTCCGTAGAACTGTTACAAACAGCGCTGGAATAAGCGACGTAACCACCTGAATGCAGCGAGGAAGCCTAACTTGAATGGTTTCTAAAGTCTTCTGAACTCTCTCGATGTTTTCTGATTCCATGGATAGTTCCTGCACCTGTTCGAAGTCCTAAAAAAACGGCAAGTTTTCATTTAATCAATTTAAAACTCGCAGCAAATACACGAAGCGGGAAAACGCGTCCAGGCAAGTGACGATTGGCTTTGGTTTTTTTTTTCTGATTGGTCGAGAAAGTGGCGCGAGATAGAGCAGTATTTTCAGTGAGTGTCGTAAAACCAAAACCAAAGTAATTACTCTGACCAATCACAACAGACGTAAACAATCCAATGAACCAATCAGAGCTCGAAGCAAATACATGTGGCCGCGCCGACATGTGGTTTTGGTTTTACTTCTGATTGGTCGAGAAAGTGGCGCGAGATTTTTTAGCCAATCACAAAGCGAGGCAATGCAAAACCAAATGCACGTGCACGTGATCCCGATTGAATAGAGCGGGAACAACACCAGAACCAATTCCCTTTCACGTGAAATAATATGCACTTATTGACTGAGTGGGAGGGCCGGACGGGAAAATATTTGGCTCGAGGTCATGGTGTAGGGACCGAGCGCAGCGAGGTCCGTGCGCCATGACCGAGAGCCAAATATTTTCCCGTCCGGCCCGACCTAACTCAGTCAATAAGTATTTTATAATATGACTAGAAAGTACAAGAATAGTCGTGCAGTGCGAGGTCACTTGAACTTGAGCGGGCCGGACGGCTTTTTTCCGGACCGGCTCACGTCAACCCGTCCGACCCCGCTCACGTCACCTTGCGATTCTATTTTCTGTAGGATTTCGTCAGAGGAGCCGTACGGTCATATTATAATTTATTACATTCGCACCATACATGTAGGTATCTCCAAGGAACAAGGTTAATTAATGCAGTTATTCAGGGCATTAACTTTCAGTTGAACTTACTTTTAGAGTATTTTCCAAGTTAGAAATGAGCGATGTAAGAAGATGGGACTCTAGTTTGCCAAGGTCTTGAGACCAACTGGCGAACGACGGTATAAACACTTCCATCGAGGTTTTTGCCACCTTCTCCGACGAATCAAACAGTGTGTCCACGAGGAGCTCGTAAGCCTAAGGAAAAATATCATCAAATATCAGTAGGACAGTTTAAAGAACATTTTATAGGAAGGCATTAAATCGAATATTGAGCTTTGCAGATACGGTGTCAGTGTTTCTGTAATTCCATTTATCGTTATTTTTCTATGATATCAATGTCAGTTCCTGACCTACGATCAGTTCTCGCAAAGATTTTGATCAAAACAAACGTAACAAATCTAGATTTCACACTTTAAACGCATTGTTTCACACTGAGTTAAGCCTGGTTCGCTAACGACATAACGCCATAAGAACATGGACATAACGACATAAAGAAACGATCAGTTTTTCCCTTACGTCGTTATGTTGTGTTTGTTCACACTGGTGACATAAAACATCGATATAAGATATGTTTTTGCATTTGCGCGACCTCGCCGTTATGTCGTTCTGTCGCTAGTGTGAGCCAGGCTTTATATTTGTGTGGAATCTTTATAACCATGCATAACCCCGTCGATATAGAAGTTGTCTGACTTCTTCAATGCTGCCGGTTAACATGAGACCGTGGATAAAATCACATTACATATAACTGTTGCAGCTTAAAACAAACAGCTTATACCACAAAAAATGTTTTTTGCTGCGTACCACTCACGTTGAATGGTAATATTGAAATTTAGTTAAGATGGGGTGTTGAAAAAACTGTTACTAAGACATACAATCAGACGTTTCGGAGATACATTGAACCCATTCATCAGTGTTTGTGTTCTCACGAGACATCTCACGAGACAAACGCTCGTGCTCACGTGAGCACGAGCGTTTGTCTCGTGAGAACACAAACACTGATGAAGGTGTTATCCCCGAAACTTCTAACTGTCTTTGTAACAGTTTTTTCAACACTCTATCTTAACTAAATTTCAATATTAGCTTATACCACAAGTCTTACTTGTTCATATTTATCCACGTTTTCAATGAAGGCCACGACTAGTGCTAGGCTCTTTGTAACCGCCTCTAGACAGCCTCGTTTCGATCGTCGCTAAGCATCTGTTTCAACATGGACCAAACTAAAGAACTGCGAATATAATCCTACATAAATAAAATGCAAAAAAGACAATGGTTATTATTTTACCGCGAGGAGGATTGAGCTAATGACCAGTCACTTGCGCCAAGTGTGCTCGAGCATCCCGGAGTGAAGTCCCAACTGAAGATAACGTCAATATGAACAAAGAGACAGCGTGGCCAACGTTTGAAGACAATTATCACGTTCAGTAAATTTTCGCGACTGTAAACTATTTCTAATTTGAAATACGACTTTCGTGCACAGATTAATGTATGTCAAGTGACGTGAATTAAAAATAAAAAATTCAAGAACTTAACACAATATGAAGACGGCTATCGAAAACCTGGTTTTTAATTATTCATACTTTTTGTTCTGTTCTTGTTACCTTACCGGTAAATAAGGCGCTAATCCACCACAAGCCTCAGCGACAAGAAGTCTTCTTTCGACGTACTTGTGACCGATCTACAACAACAAGCGAAAAAATGAAAAATAACATTTATATTTCGTGCTACCTTAAGCCTGGTTTTCACTAGCTACATATAAGGCTTGGTTCGATATAACGATCATAATCACAATCACAAGGGACGTTATGTCGCTCATGTGTCGTAGTGGAGACGCCGAAAAACAATCATAAAGACGCTTAGGATCGACATAATCATAATCATAAGAAAATGACTTTGTCTGTGATTATGTTTATGTCGTAGTGGGAACGTAAATGTAGCGCTCATTGTCGTAATCATAATGACGTATGTTCATTCATTGTATTTTGGCCAATGAACATCCTAGTTCCAGTAATTTGCAGTTCATGCTATTCCAAGATGGCGTCGAATTTTGATGAGAGTCTTGCAAGCCTCGTGGAAAGCTTCCCGATATTATATTATGATAATGCAATGGCGAAAAAACTCCCAATTAAATGTAGTTGATGCGAGAAAGCCCATCATTGCTGCAATTAACGCGTAGGTTTGTATTGCAGCCATATAAGCACAGTGTTCAAAACAAACGAGAAGAAGAAGACCACTAGACCACAACAACGTTATGATTGTTTATGATTATGATCGTTATGTCACGGGTGGGAACCAAGCCTAACTCGCTTATGTCAGTCAAAACGGACCCGACATAAGAATAAACATAAGCATAAGGACAAGCGCAAATGTTTATGCCAGCTTCCGCTTTTGCTTAAACTTATACTCAGTCCGTCCGCTATTGAAAACCAGGCTTCACTGCGACATCGTTACCTTAAATCATTATCACTATTTTGCCATTTCTGTTAACAGTTTAATGGTTTACCTGTTCCCACCATTGTGGTAACAGTTCAGCTTCAATCCGTGTTGGATCCACGACCTGCGCAAACGCAGCACAACCGCTCATAATCATCTGCCTGGAGACCAGAACAAAAAGAAAATTAAATAAGTAAGATGTTATGCTCATCATGTCCTCGACATTTTTTTACCGAGCTTAACATTTACCGAAAATTAAATAGTTCACGAAACGCATCCCTAAAGAAAACCTCCATTGTCATAAAAAAATATCGTTGAATTGTTGGAAATAAAGTCGAACTTCGATTCTATCTTTTAATAACAAATGGGAATTTATTTTACAGTGTACAAAAAAACTGATATGAATATCGCCTTATTTCGCCTTTAAATTTCCCGCGCGCAGCCATTTTAATTTTTTTAATGTCATATGGTTGCCAAAATTGTTAAGAATCGACGTTCTTTTGTCGGTAACAATCACACAACCGTATGACGTCATAAATATTCAAAATGGCATCCCGCGGGAAATTTGAAAGCGAAAATAGGCGACATTCACATCCATTTTTTGTACACTAAAATTATATTAATGCAGTTGTTTTTAAAACAATTTAAAGTTAGACTTCATTTCCAATAATTGAACGTCAATTTGTTTTAACAATGGAGATTCCCTTTAAGAATTCTAGGTGGAAAGAAACATTTTAAACTGTTTTCTGAACGCTCAATGGCAGGATTTACGTCTCACCTTTGCTCTTCATCGGGTCTTTTGATAAGGTTGAACAGCATATGAAGAAGGCTATCTCTTTCTTTAGCTTCCGGGTGGTGAATAGCTGAACACAAAATTACTGGAATCAACTCCTGAAAAAATGATATTATTACATGATTCGTTATTAAGCCCTACACTTCCAGAAGAAAACAATGAGTCGTGTTATGTGGTTTTAACGTTTGACTCTATCGAAATCCTACGTATGATAATTTAAATTAAACCTCTTTCGCTGTACTTTCTTGTGGTATTGCTTGTCTTTCCATAGTTTTACAAAATTAAAATTAGGGCTTTTTTCTTCCTTTTTAACCCTATTTTGCCTGGGCATTTTTTGAGTTCCTGAGCCTGTAACTTCAAGAAGGCTATGACAATGAAACGTAGGGGGTACATAGTACGTCCAAAACTGTCCCCTTTGCGGTCTACACAATGTAACAATGACGTCATATGACGTAGTTATTAGGTAATTAGTTATACGGCCGCCATCTTGGATCCGCCATCTTGGAGTTCTGAAATTTTTCGAAACCTCTTCAAAACCGCCCAAATTGACTCAAAATTAATCAAAACCAATAAATAAACGCTAAATGACGTAAAAATGTAAAAGATATACCAATAAACATTGTTTTTCTTCATTCAAATAGCACGTGATAACAACATTTAGATGTATACTACGTAGTAGGATAACAATATATTAGCGAAGCGTATTTTTGCGTGCAATTTCGGTGAGTGTCCCAAGAAGTATTGGCCAGGTTTGTAGATAGACTACTGTGTGATTGTAATAAATGCATGCTGTTGTATTGACCAAAGGCTATATATTTAACAAAGGTCCGGGTTGAGTAAGACAAAATACAATTACTATTGTTGATGAATGTGAATGGGTTCGCTTGATTTCTCATTTTCTCGAATGAGACAAAAAAAAAAAAAGATCCCATAAGTATAATTGTTTTCTACTTGCCTCTCTTTTATTCAGGAGGACGTTCGGCACAATGTGAGGCAGACATCGTGCAAGAATAACAACTGCATTTTCGTCCGCATTGGACAATTTACAAACCTTGAAAAAAAAAAAAACAAACTGATCATTTAACTGCACAGTCTACTCTCTAAAAGCGGGTACCCCTGTATGGCAGACATCTATGAGCCACCAACTCGTGAATACCAAAACGCTGTAAACAAAAGATTCTGCACACCTTCGGACCCACCCCTCTCCTAAGCGATTGAGATATAATGTTGCGAAACATGACATACTGTACCTCATTGGATAACCGGTTATCCAGCTGAACATGCGTGAAAGCCAGCAGTTTGTTCCTAAAGGACGATGACATCATTCTGAAAAGTAAAGTGCAGTAGATTCTGATGTTTTGGCTTCCGTACTATGAGCCCACTACCCTGGGTGCCAGAGGTTTTTATTTTTTAGTGAAAACGGCGAGTTTGAGCGGCGAAGCCGCGACTACGAGGCGCAACGCGCCGAGAAAAAATAAAAACCTCTGGGCACTCGAGTACACAACCTCATTTCCATGCGATTTGTGGATCGGATATCCTACCAAACCGGTTTTTAAACCCTGGGGACCAACGCGTGTCTGTTTGTTTACATTAAATCTGGTGACAATATCCGCGGTCGAGACAGAAATATTAAATCAAATCCACTCCAGTGGAAAAGATACATCGATGACATTTTTTCACTGTAGAGTGTTGAGAAAAAGGAGATAGAAGATTTTATTGTCCTTGCAAACAAAAATTAATCTCAGACAAAGAAGTAAACTTTTGGATACAACCGTTTTCAATGGCGATAGATTTAACAAACAAAGAATCCTTGATATCCGCACGCAATTAATCCAGTACACCTATTTCTCTTCCTGTCACCTACCAGTGGTCAGCGAAATCGTTTCAGCGAGAATACCTGCAGCTCCAAAGCACGCCACCGTACTAGAGATAAAAATTAAATAGAGATAAAAATTTTCCTCGTTCAAACAAAACTCCACGATAACACGAATTAATAAGTCGTGTCTGGCCTGTCAACACCTCTTTTCAAGACATCCTTGCGCTGAATAAATTTCAACAGCGCTTCTTTCTGAACTGGCTTTAGTTCTCTGATATTTTGAAAATTTGGATACTAAAGAGTAATCCACAGCGTTTCTTAAAGATCGCAAAAAGCCGCAATCTCTATCTACGTCCGCCATTGTTGTTTGCGTGGCTTCACTTTGGAAAACCGGTTTTTCACGCGCCCGTGGCGAATTGTTTTGGTCCAGCCAATCGAAGTTGCTGTTGCATCATTAACTCCCGGTAGAGTCTGGAAACAAGTAGGAGTAACCAATCAGCGACCTAGTTCAGATTCTGAACTGGATCCTCGCATGGAAATGAGGTTGTATATTCGAGTGACCAGAGGTCCGTCTCGCGAGCTTCTTCTAACCGTTTATGCGGTTAATTTCACTCATGATATTCAGAGAACGGACCTCTGGATCCAGGGTGTGAGCCCACAGGCGGACCACCCGATGTTTGTGTGTGTTGCGTGATATCGTTCAATGGCGGTTACAAAAGAAATATGGGTTAACATAAATAACTTGGCCGCAATTTGCTCTGAATACTAAGTTTATCCTATATGTTCAATAAAAGTTTAGATGAAATGTTAAATGAGTCTTGTGTGTTATTTTTTGCCCGTTCTGAGCCGTTTAAGGTGTCATTTCAGTCATTTCGCGAGATAATTTATCGAACCCCAAGAGTAAGAAGAGAAAGAGAGACAAGGCAGGCAACAAAGCAGCCGGCAACCGCGACCTTGTCCACTTCAAGCGCGATCTGACGCTAAACCAGCACATTTCTCACCTCCAAAACGCCGGCATCCAATTGAACACAAATTTCTTCGTACTTGTGCCGAGCTTGAGCTTCATCCTTCCAGAATTTTTCGAGAAAAGCGATCCTGAAGTCCAAAACACTGCTTTCTCAATATGATCGGTGCCAGATTCATGACCAAAGGAATCTGAAGAATGCGAGTCCATTCGAATCTACCAATGGTCTTTTGAACTGCCAACGGCAGCGATGCGTTGCATCACGTTGATTGGTAGATTCGAATGGACTCGCATTCTTCAGATTCCTTTGGTCATGAATCTGGCACCGATCATATTAAGAAAGCAGTGTTTTGGACTTCAGGATCGCTTTTCTCGAAAAATTCTGGAAGGATGAAGCTCAAGCTCGGCACAAGTACAAAGAAATTTGTACTCAATCGGATGCCGGCGTTTTCGAGGTGAGAAATGTGCTGGTTTAGCGTCAGATCGCGCTTGAAGTGGACAAGGTCGCGGTTGCCGGCTGCTTTGTTGCCTGCCTTGTCTCTCTTTCTCTTCTTACTCTTGAGGTTCGATAAATTATCTCACGAAATGACACCTTAAACGGCTCAGAACGGGCAAAAAATAACACACAAGACTCATTTAACATTTCATCTAAACTTTTATTGAACATATAGGATAAACTTAGTATTCAGAGCAAATCGCGGCCAAGTTATTTATGTTAACCCATATTTCTTTTGTAACCGCCATTGAATGATATCACGCAACACACACAAACATCGGGTGGTCCGCCTGTGGTGAGCCCACCCGCTCATCTCAAGAGACTGTAACCGCTGATCGTGTAGTATTTAATTTCACCTACACTATTTATCCAGCTCCTAATTTAAAATCATCTACACAAGCATCCTCCCAGTATTAGTTCTCACTAGTTGGGAGTAGACATTGTAAGTTCTAAGTTCTAAGTTCACGGGGATAAAAGCGGTGTTTTACAAGGCAACAGTTTGTGCAAAGCACCTCAGGACAAATTCAGGACACAAATGGAAGATAGAGAGAAACAAATGTATAGTGTAGTTCGTACCCTGCAACGGACACATCTCACATTATTCCGTATTCACAATCTTTGTGAAAAGCAAAACCGAGCAATCCTTCCATTTGGATGAAACATAGGCGCGGCATTTTGCTTCTGCTGCAGTGACATGAAGGAAAGACACGAGTGTGCTCGCGTAATGTAAACGTGAAGGTTGTTTAGAGTGGACGAGCACTTGGCTATTTAGCTAATTCACAGGCACGCACTCAAATATGGAAACAAAATATTGCAAATTGAGCATGGCATGTTAAAAATCCCAGCTGGCAGGAGGCAGACCAGTTGGCCACAGTATATTTTTACAAGCGTGGCCATGAAACATGAAACCATGAAACAACTCCATCTTGTGGTCAGAATGGAACTTGAATTCGGGACCACCGGATTTCAAGACCGGCGCCCTGACCACTCGACCACGCAGCCTCCAAGCTGCGTTCTACGGGTATTTATATATTATTATAATCAATATATGAATGTACCTCGATGATTCATCCTTCCTCTCTACTGTTCTTTTTTCTCCAGGAGAAGATAGTGGCATGGGAAGGTCTTGAGAGTCGTCATGCTGTGCAAGAAACAATAAATAAAAACAATATCACTAAATATCAAAACGCCCTATTCTCCTCCTTGTAATGCTCGTTTACCAGCTGAGCAATAAATTAAGGTGCCTTTGGGCAGCATTTGCATGTGTCTACTGGATGAAAAGTACCTCGATCTTTCTTCTTCTGAAATTTTGGGGGTCTACCCCGGCCTACTCCTAATAGGCCTTTATTACGCCCCGCCATTTTGTATAAAAACAAAAAATTTTTGCCCGCCCAACCTCGTTTTCAACTTTTTCACTGCCAGCCGGGCTGGGCGGGCAAAAACAAAGCATTTTATTATCCGGGAAGTCAACGTGGCCGCCGCGTGATAAAGGCCTATAGTTTTCTAACTTGGAACCAACTCTTCTAGGTCTACTAGGTCGCCAACTAACTCTATTAGTGGATTGGAATGATATTCTTAACCCAAGGTAGTCTACACTTGCGACAAAAATTGCATTGGAGAGCGCGACAAAAATCGCATGAAAAATCGCGTGTGTAAACGGGCCTTTACAACTTTTATTGTCACTGCAGTGTACCTTCGGTTTTAGTAAACTTTCTACGTGCGCAAGCGCAGTAGACACAAAAATCAACAGTTCACCTTTTCTTGTGTTGATTCCGTACTAACATCAGCAGGATTTTCCTGCCTGTTTTCGGATTCGGCCCCGATATCATTACCAGCCAATCCTGTTCCATCTTCTACATGGACACACTCATCACTTGCATCCATCCCTGCTGGACTGTGAGATTCGTTCTCGCGGATAACCTCAGTCGCTTCGGGAATGTAAGCTTCCTCGTTTCTCTGGTTATTTGCGTCAGTATCGGTGGTAAATTCCTCGTCGGTTACCGCTGCATCATTTGAACCTGGTTCCAGGATTACAGTGTTTTGTAGAAGGCTCTCTGAGCCAGATTCAGTCTGCTGTGACGTGTTAGCCATCTCCTTTCTTTCACTGCAACAACAAACAATAAATCATTGTGACTGACGCTTAAGTTTCGCTAGAGCAATAGTGTCTGGATTCGTTGTGAATCCGGAGCTCAATCTGGGAACTTTGTATGAGAATACGGTTGGATGCGGAACGAATCCTTGTATTTTCTACTACTTTTGCGTTCTGCAATTCAATCAAATAATTCATGTTGTTATATAGCCGGAGTTTTACTCAATACAACGGCCGCGCTGATTGGTTGATTCACGGTCACATGACATCTAACAAACAAACTGTTTCCCGCCAATTGTCCTAAGCGGGCAACATTTACGAAAGCGGGCAACAATTTTGACGTCAGAGGGTAACATTGCACTGTTGCCCGCTAGCGCACGTGATCAGACCGTGACAAAAGGTGGCATGATCAGTGCTGGAAATAATTTTTCATGCTTAGAAGGACATGTGTCCTTTCAAACCTACCTTTTGATCGGACATTTTACAGAATTGGTCGGACGTCCACTATTTTGGATTTTTCCTGAGACACAATCGGTAAGCATAGACGACGTGCTATAAGAAGTTTTGCAATGCATTGTAGGGCGACTTCAAATGACACCGCCTTTTCTGAATTTTCTCTAATCAAGAGAGCCGTTCACAGCAAAATAAATCATACAAACAGCGTAAATTCTTATTGTAATGTTTTTGGAATCAAACGCGATGAGTTAACAAGACGTTCAAAGCAAAAGCTAAGTAATTTTTGTGCTCGGTCACCATGTCCGAGCATAATTTAAAATTGGTCGGACATTTTCGGATTTTGGTCGGACAATGTCCGATGACCGACTGCTATTTCCAGCACTGATGATTATGATGCGATTGATGTTTACCTCGAGTGCTCGGCGCGTTTTTTAAACTGTGTTGTGTCGTGTTTTTGCAACATAACAAATCACTTAATGACTGATCCCTCGGGAAACAGTGAATTTTGTTTCCCGCGAATATCGATGTTTCCCTTAAACTTTTATTATTATTTTATTATTTCCCGTAAACTTTAATTATTTTTATCACTCAAACCTTTGTATCCGCACCTTACCCAACATACTCTCGGTATTAGCACAAGCTATATGCATTCTGGGAGGCACGCGATATAAGCATTTCTAAAAACGTGAGGATCATTCTCGTCCCCAGAGCTCCACGGTTTTTTTTTAAATTGCGTCTCGTGTAGCTCTGGTAACGGACAAAAATTTGAATTTTTTGATTGGCCGTTTAAAAATGAATGCGCAACAAGGTAAAAAATTTTATGCCTCTACGCATGAGGTTTTACTTCCGGTTGAATTTCAAATGTTGAAGTCCTATGACCACATCAACAAAATCAACGCATTCAACGACCAATGTCACCCAGTTTTGTTTGGTTTAGCAGGTAAAGATTCGGTTGCTAAATTTCAAAGTACAACAGGATCTGATTGTCGCTAAATATGAGCGATTCGTTTCTGAAAATAATCAGTATGTGTCTTGGAAGAAGAAGCTATAAACGGCCACGAATATTAAAGAAGTATGTTGCTTGCAACAGGGACGAGTACATGTATTGAAGGAGAGGCAGAAATCCTGAAGAAAACCCAAGGGTGAAAAGGCGTATTACCACTAGGTTACCCATTTTAAATAACAACACAACAACGCTATCAGCACTCTCGTAAGTAAGTTATATTATATCTTCTTTATTATTAGGTTATACTCTTTGCTACAACTTGAAATACAAATCTAGGGAAACGAAGGTCCCTCGAAGCCCAATTAAAATAACATAAAACGAATGCAAAACAAAAATTCCTCGATATTTCTTACCACTGTTCGATGAAATAAGCCTAATCAATGACCACAGCTGTCCCATCAACTGATTTGGTCGGATATGATAGCGTTCAGTGGCGAAACGATAAATAGACAGCTCCCAAACGAGAGAAATCGGTTGACTTCTCGAGTAATTTCTAAAACCAGTAGGCAAAATACAAAGACAATCTTTCTTCTAAATAACAGCAGCACGTAAAGCTTTTCTTCTTTCCTTTTTAGCGCGATGTTTTCCTGTAATTGTTCAAGTCTTGTACAGTCCTTTCGAACGCCATTCCACACACACAACAGTCTCGTCTCCAGAGCTCAATCAAACGAAATGAGGGCTCTGGGGACGAGAATGCACACACGAAAGTTTTTTTTATTTCCAGTTTCTGGCATTGAGCAATCGCAATAGTACATTAATGCATTAGGCATGCGCTAACGGATGTCGTGGATTTCACGACATCCGGAAGGCACTGTTACCAGAGCCCTTCGTTTTTTCCGCTGACCAAATGAAACGAAGGCTCTGGGGACGAGAATGCGTGAGGATGGAAAAAGTAAAGACAAAGGAACGAATACAGTTCAAGAATAACGTATCGATACCACTGACTGTAAGGCATTTTTGGCGATAATACGTATATATTTTTTACCTCTCCAGTTTGTCCACAGTTTCGCTCAGTGTATGGTTCTCATATCTTAATTCTCCTATTTCCTCTTTAAGTTGTTTGCACTCCTCGAGTAGTTTAGCATGTTCAGCTTCCAATTGTGTTTTCTCCTCCTTAACTGCTTTTAAAACCAGCATAACTTCTGGGACAGTGTGGTGACCATAGTCTCTATAGAGATGGAGAAGGTCGGGTGGCTTGGCAGTGTTCAGGCCAACATCATCCCAATCTTCAAAATCCTGCAAAACATTATTTTATTCAACTGATAAAATTAATAAAGAAAGAAGGATGTCGTCCCACACTTGTGACACGATAAACAGTACATCTTGAATCTCATTTCATAGCCGAGCTTAAAATGTACCATCTTTCTTTATTCATCACCACACATGACACTTTCAACATTGCTGATCCTAGGAGTACGCAGGACGCATGTGTGGTCTAGTTTGCCACGAGTCTCTCATAGCTCAATTGTTAGAGCATCTGACTAATATAAGGGAAGTCATACGGGTTCACTTCCTGTCATGCACTCAGATTGTTTTTCTTTATGTGACGCTGGTAGTCTGTGAACAGGCCTCCCACTTGGGGATGAGTCTTCACTCACCAATTTTTCTTTTCACCCTTTCCCCTAACTGAAAAGCCTGTTCACAGGGTATATGCTCGTGACATGATGAAAATTACATCTTTCTCATTTTAGTTCACTATTATCAAAAGTATTCAGCAGGTCCTGGTTATAGACAACCCCTGTCATGACAGACACTTATGGAATAATAACATAAAAGTTATTTTCAGGCAAATCCTATTTGCCAGGACTTTTTACATGTAGTTATAGGAATATCTCCATTATAAAGAGGAAAAAACAGCAGTTGAGTTGTATCTTATACAGAGACGCAAGAAAAAAAAAACCTTAGCATTGACACTGTCACCAAGGAAAAAGGGTTCTGTTCAAGAGAGTGAGCGGTTAAGACTTGTTAGATGGTACATTACTTGTTCATGCATGATCTTCCCAGAGACTGTTTAATTAACAATTATTGGATGAGGTTGAGCATGATAGCGATAATTATCAAGGCCAAAGTTTGTGTTATCTGCCGAAGCCGAAGGCTGAGGCGGATAACACAAACTGAGGCCTTGATAATTATCGCTATCATGTGAAAACCGAATCCAATAATTGTTTTATTATGCATATTCCTGAGCTGCACTTGTAAAGACAAGAGCGCGCACAAAAAAAGTGATCAATGCACAGCAGTCAACTTGTAAGTAAACAACTTACGTCACTTCTGCATGCATAAAACTATTGTCTGTAGGTATGACGTCACTTCTGCATGCATAAAACTATTGTCTGTAGGTATGACGTAACAGAAACAGCAAGCAATAATTAGCTGCGTGCTTATAGCCAATCAAAATCGAGCTAGTGACACCAATGTATAATAATACTAGTTGTTATTATATTCTTTTCATCACTAAACTTACCTGGTCGGCATTTTCATCAGAGAAAGTCACAGATGTCATTCGGTAGCCATTCTTTAACAAGTACTCATTAACCAGGTAATTCAAAGCACGCTTTTCATGAGGTCTCAGGGAATCCTGGGTAAATAAAGATATGTGTACAAGATGTAGTACATTTACACAATAACACCTGATTACACCGCACACTTATTAACATGACAAACAATAAATAAAATTATTGTAGTGTATTGGGACCCAGACCCCCTCATTAGGGCAAATAACACCCGACTGTTGTTGTGTAGAACCACGAGTTGTGATGGTGGAATAAAAGTCAATTGTTTGGTTCAATCTGATTCAATGAGCAGTGAGCTTTCCCTGCTCCCACATGAAATCAGAAGGGCTGCCAAAGCCAAGAAACAATGGCGAAAGATTGTGGCCGACTGCCTTGCAGCCGGCTGAGTGAGTGAGCAATCAGATTCAATCCTTCTTTATAGCCAAATAGCTCAGCCCACAACAACAATGAAACTGAAAAGGTTTAGCATAGAAAATATGCTTTCAGTACTAAAAAGTAAAACCACTGATGGCAGTGATATGTCACTGATGAAAATATATTTCTAGGCATGAGTTAGATATTAAAATGGAACAAAAAATTTATGTAGCTAATATATGTAGATGACCTCTTATTAAAGCCTGGTTTTCACCAGTGACATAATAATTATACTGTACGTAACCATTAGCATTAGCATTAATATGGAAGCATACAAATTTTTGTCAAGTGAAAATTAAGAGTAAGTGGCAATATTTATAAAATAGACGGCAGTGGCAGTGGCATTTGCAGCATTCTGGGCATCAACTTCAGTGAAATTAATCGAAAAGTAGGCGGCGATAAGTTAGGAAGTAGCCGGCGAAATTTGCCGGTCGCCGGCTTCTAATGAAACCTCTGCCGCAAGGTAGTATTGGATTTTTATTAAATGGCTTTTAACCCTAACCCATACTACCTTGCGGTCTTGGCTTTAAGCTTTCATCCGACAACGTTTATTGAAATAGCTGTATAAGATTGATCCTTATGGCTACACTTGTGCTTATGTTTAAGCTAATGTCAGGAGTGTTTATAAATACTTTAAAATCCAGTTCTTGGCTACTTACCCCACTGGAAGTATGTTCATTTTCAGATCTATCTCCCTTACTTCCCTCAGTAGCTGGTGTTTCAGTTTCTTAAAAAAAAAAAAAAAAAATTCTGAGGATATTTGCAAGGCTATTAACTTCTTCTGTAGTACTTATTGGCTTTGAATTAACTTATTTACATTGACTTATCAACTTGCTTATTACAATGTGTATTTATCTCAAAATAATTCTAGCCTGAGCTGGGAACTGTATACACCAATTATATGTTCTTTTCTTATATTTATAGAGTCATGGACAGTTAAATAAAAAAAAAAAAAAAAAAAAAAGAAAACAATAAAAAAAAAAAAAAAACAGACACTCAAACAATCAAACGAATAAACAAACAAAAATGAGGATACCAGCAATGTTTTGGTTTTATTTTTTGTCATTCTTCTCTTTCTTTTTTTTAGGGGGAGGGGGGGGGGGGAGGGGGGAGTCAATATTAAGACCCATTTAACTGATAGGCTCTTACTTACTGGGGGGCTGATGACTCAGCCTAGTCTGGAAATAACCGTTAACCATCAGACATTGTCTGAACAAAATCCTAAACTGCCTGACTATTAAACCATTGCATTTGATTCCAAAAACATTAAAGTACCAATTTAATAGTCGTAAAGGAGTGGTAAAGGATGGGAGGGAAGTGGGGAATTATACTGTAGATAGTTGGGAAGCCCAAATAGAGAGAGAATATTAACTCTAGTATTTTATATATAGTATATTAAACCCTATTCAGGGCAGGGTGGGGAGGGGGAGGGGGAGGGGAGGAATTACATGTACCTGTGCTTATACATGTACTGTCAAAGTTTAGAACATGTAACTTCAGAAGCATTTAACCAATACCCACTGATCTTTGTGGCTTTTACTGACATTTATCTGGGAATATTTTAATGTGACAGATTTTGTTAATGACATGTGACATTTTCATGACAGCCATATTTTGACAAGCATGTTTACCTACATGTACATTGTAAGCATGCATTCCATTGGGATGGCAGCTGTTCTGAATAATGATGCAATTCTTGTGTCATATGACAACTATACCTGTCCTACCTTTATAACCTAGTAGACAGTTTTGGACATACTACTTTTTATTAACCCTCCAAATTAATACATGACCACACAAAACATGACCTTTACATTTTAAATAATTTTATTTTATTTTATTTTATTTATTTTGCCACAAACAATGAATTACAAGGAGAAAAAAAAAACATTAATAAATAGGTTAATTAACATTAAATTTAAAATTTGTACATAACTTGGGAGGAGTGACTGTGGCGGGGAAATCTCCAAGAAGCCGAGCTTATGAGGAATAGAGATTTCCCCCCACGGGCAATTTAAATACTAGGCGGCATATTAAGAAAAAAAGGAGAAGAAAAAGTCGTTTTTTAAGTATATAAGTGTGTTTAGAGGAAAATATAGATGTAAGTGTTAAGCTATTTAGGTTACATTCTGTCTGACCCTTAAAAATGGTTTGATCATACGCTTGAATATACTATAAGACGGGGCATTTTTGATGTCGTTCGGTAATGAATTCCATATTCTAGGTCCTTGAAACAGGATCGAAAATTTTTTAATATTTGTTCTACAGGTATGAGATCGGTAAAAGTCAGAGTATGTGAGTATGACGTTATGTAGGGAGGGGAGGAATCCACTCCCCACCAGCCCCTATCCCCCACCCCACCCGGTCCTGAAGACCCCCCCCCCCCCCCCACCCCCAAAAAAATTGGTCTGAATAGGGTTAAAAGGTAACTATTGTGTGACTGTACCAATGTGATATTTATTACATCGTCACATTTACCTGTAGCTTCTGTCAAGGACCCTCTCAAGGCTTTAATCGTCTCATGGGCCTTCCTTAATTCAAATTCTAAAACTAACATGGTATAAAAATAGGATTACAGTAAACAATCACTATCACAATGGAGTTGAAAATAATTTTTGACAAAAACGAGACAGCAAGTTACGAGATAGTTGTAAGCATTTAATATTTGTTATTCAGACCTGCGACCTTTTCATCAGTATCTCTAGCACCGTCTTCCGAATACCGAGTGTAATCATCTAATGAGTCAATGGTGGCAACACTTGATGTGCGAGCTGCAAGATATTATTTAGAAAAAAAGAACAAATTACATCACTGTACTTCTAAACTACATCACTGGTAACAGAGTACACATTTAATCAATCATGTAATGATTAAAAACAACTTACGCCAGTTACATGTACAAGGCTGTGCTCTTAAACAGCACCCAGGCCACAGGCAACTCACTTTTGTCTTTGGGCGACAAGAAAATATTAATAGTTTTTACACATAGCTTACAGTGTAACTGCTCCATGCAGGGCACCCTAAATTTTATAGCTGGACTCCCTTTGGGCTCCCTTATTATAACTCTTAGAACACAGCCTTGATGTACACATGTAAATGGTGATTTTGATTTCAACATAATTTTATAAAAGAGATCAACTGTGATGCAATGCAACCACATACATTGTACTTATTAAACTTACATTGTGTAAAACAAATGAACATTAAAATTGAAAGTTGATAATTGTGGCTCAGAGGGGGTAAGCAGGCTCCCCTTGATCCACCACTGGTTAGTGTAAACCTGCTCGGGTTGCTCGTTTTTCCTTGTCTCTGCAACTGACTTGGGGGGGGGGGGGGGGGGGTGTCTGCCTTAGGATGATACCTTGGATTACACCCAAGTGAACGTGAGTGCCGACTGCAAGAAGTAGGAAAGTACAGTAGGAGGTTCTTTTTTTGTTATCAGCAATGCAAAAAGTAACTTGTAAAACCACTGTCCTGAATAAATTTCAAATATTTTTGTTACCAATATTTTGTTGAAAATGTTAAAGGGGCATTGTCACACAGATTTTGCTGTCTTTTGGTAAAAATACATCAAATAGTTGACAAAGTACCCTTGCTCAAACATAAAATTGCTCTTGGAACACCAAGAAAAATATCAAGTGATTTCCAGCGCTTGAGACTAACTTTTCAGCTTACTAGCCTAGTGGCTAGTGACAGGTTTGAATTCACTAGCCAAAATAAATTTTCACTAGGCAGAATAGTACAGGGGGTGGGGGAGACAACAACGTGTAACACTAATTAACAATCTCATGGTAATTGAACTGAGTGGAGTGCAATTTGGTCTGAAATCATATGCATGATTTCAAAATTGCGCGAGTTCGATTTGAAATTACAAGTATGATTTCAGACCAAAATTGCACTCCACTCAGTTCAATTACCTCTTTGTTACATCCATTTTGAAATCGCATAATATAATTACCCAAATACAGGATTTTTAATAGTCAGTACCAATATTTTATTGATACATTAGGCGGTTTGCAAAAACTGGGAGAAAGATGCGATTTAGAGCAAAAAATAGTGCGATTTTGGGAATTAATTAAATCCATTTTGAAATCACTGGTGATCCTTGGAATCTGATTGGTCCAAAATGGTGCAATTTATTTCCAAATTGCACCATTTTGGACTCTAAATCGCATCATTTTAAAATGGTGCAATTTATTTCCAAATTGCACCATTTTGGACTCTAAATCGCATCATTTTAAAATGGTGCAATTTATTTCCAAATTGCACCATTTGAAATCACTGGTGATCCTCTTATTACAATATTACACTTTTTTGTGCAATATTGGGGGATTTCAAAATGGATGTAATTAAGTGGTAATTGAACTGAGTGGAGTGCAATTTGGTCTGAAATCATATGCATGATTTCAAAATCGCGCGAGTTCGATTTGAAATTACAAGTATGATTTCAGACCAAAATTGCACTCCACTCAGTTCAATTACCTCTTTGTTACATCCATTTTGAAATCGCATAATATAATCACCCAAATACAGGATTTTTAATAGTCAGTACCAATATTTTATTGATACATTAGGCGGTTTGTAAAAACTGGGAGAAAGATGCGATTTAGAGCAAAAAATAGTGCGATTTTGGGAATAAATCACACTGCTGAGAGCCAATCAGATTGCAAGGATCACCAATGATTTCAAAATGGATGTAATAAAGAAAATAATCTCCAAGACTAGGAAATATATTTTTTAGTTTTCTTCATAAATCTTACACTAACACCTTACGAACCTACCAACATAATTATGGAAAAAACGTCGGGAAGATAAGACTAACACCTTACAAACATCCTAACGTACATGTACAGGAAAATGTTGAGAAGATAAGACTAACATTTTATGAATGTCCAAATGTACATGAAAACATTGAATAGATAAGACTAACACTTTACAAATGTAAGAATACACAAAACAACAGTAACGAGATAACACTAACAACTTACGAAAAAACAATGTTCAAACGCAAAAACGTACGGAAAACATTGAGAAGATAAGGCTAATACCTTACAAATGTACGAACATATGAACGTAAGGAAAAAAAAACATTGAGAAGACTAACACCTTAGGAACATACAAATGTACAGGAAAATGTTGAAAATGTAAGACTAATGCCTTAACAAAAGTACTATGTACCAATGTACATATTTGTACCAACGTACATAAAAACATAATTTTTAGTTTGGTTTTGTCTGGTGCTTCACGATTTTTACTAGCCCAAATAGATAGTGAAAGCAAAATTCCACTAGCTAAAACTGAACTTGTACTAGACTTTGGCTAGTTGGCTACCGTTAGTCTCGAGCCCTGATTTCTTCAAGGAGTAAAAAAACAATCGTTTTTTCTGTTATTTTGCTATGACACTTGGGAGGAACTTAAAAAAAAAATTGCCCAATTTTTTTCATGTTGCAATCCATTTCCATCCTGGCCATCCACAGCCAAAGATAATGAAAACTAGTTTATGTGCACTAGTACATGTACGGTTTCTATTGAAACAAATACTTTTTTTTTTTTGGCTTTTCAAAGTGATCCTAAAAATAGGTGACATACACTGTAGCCCCTTTAAATTATTCCATTGCAAACCAAAAATGTGTTTGTTAATACAAAGCATACAGATATGTTATGTGCTCAGGTGCAAACTGTTCTAGGCATACTGCCTGGCGTGAAGGCAACAGCGGGCTCAGTGCCCAGGCACATTTTCTCTAACCAGAGAACCGATAATTGAAACAAGTGACTTGGAGGAAGTCTAGTTTTATTTATTATTGGTCAAGAATGTGGCACTACCTACATGTAAGGTAGTATTTTTACCAATCATATTTAACACTGACAGTAATACAAAACCAAAACAAACATGAATTATTTTACTTGAATATACTTTAATTAGCTGATGTACATTTTCATATTGAAGTGTCCATGTTTAAAAACACAGTTGGACTTCGAACCTAAAATGTACATGTAAACAAGTTATAAATTGGGAGGAATATATTGACTATATTGTTTTCCTATTCAAAGAACACTCAAGTCTTAAGGGATCCAGCTGGTCGATTGTTTAACATGAAAGTCCAGCCACTTAACACAGGTCAACGTTGGTTTCTTTCATACTGCTTTCCTTTTATTTAATTTTCATTGAACTCAAGAAAACAAATCAAATATATTAAATTTGCACCCGGCCTCGTTATCATTTCCGGCTTGCATATAATTTTATTCCTTACGATAGAAAACACAGCTAAATTCAATTATATGCAAAGAAAACATTCGTTAAGAGCCAAAGTATAAATATTTACCAACACTATAACAGCAGATGATTACGCTTATACATAGAAAATACTCACGCAATGTGGCGGAAAGGGCATCTCTAGAACTGCTAGTGGTCAAATACTGACGTTCGAAGTTTCCAGGATTGGAGAAGAAATCGCGCAAACGAGGGATCTCCAGTCCTACCTCGACTAATTCAGTATGCAGCTCGAGCGCGGTTAACAGCAGACTGTGTTTTAGAAGCTTTTCAGCGAAGGGATCAAAATCGCCCGCTACTAGACGTGGGCGATTAGGTTCAGTTTCCTCATCTGCATCCGCCATTTTGCCGAGCTATTTATCTCCCCTTGGCGCGGCTACCAAGTGAAGTTTGAGCCTGCAATTCTAGATGGCCATCTGGATTCCGTGACAGTTTATGCGTGACGCAACGTAAACAAGACAAATTTATTTTTTCGACGAATGTACACGAATGATGTCATGAATTTGTGGTCGATTTTGCAAGCGATTTTGCGGAAATCACCTACTTTTATCCCGTCTTAAGAGCAAAAAATTGTTCCTGCATATTTTAGGAACAACCCAAATATGCTGGATCTTGAGGTTGTTCCTGAAAGATCGCTGGGAAACGAACAATGGGAGTTTGTACTCGGTGGGTTGCAACGAATTTCGATCATTGCAAATGTTTATTATCCCTTCACCTAGTCATATTGTAAAGCAGTTCCTATTTGATTAATTACTAATTAATCCTTCTTTTTCTGGATGTTTAGGAATGCCTGTTGCCCAGTGCGTGCAGATTCTCAAGCGACAATGTTGTGTTATCAAAACCGTGCAAGCCATGTACAGCGAGGCGGTAAGATTATCCCGCCAAACTGTTGTTTAATTCCATGATTATTGTAGCACGCAAGTATCGCAAAATGGCTTTTAATACTCTTGAGCTAGCTACAGTAATCGCAGTCGCTGTTTTAATGTTTTGTTAAATTCTCGTTTAGCTGTTCATTTTTTTTATTTTTTTTATGACCTTGCATATAAATAAGCTTATGAGGTTGACTGCATTCTCTGGCACACTGAGACCCCATCCACACGTATACGACACCTATTTTGTTTTCATCTAAAACGGTCCCGTCCACACAAAGCCAGCCATCGTTTACGATTCATTTTTGCACGTCCACACGTAAACACTAAATAATAATAATAAGAAGAACTTTATTATTGTGCCAAAACTCTACGCAAACACTAAAAATCTGCATTGATCAGTCATAGATAAGCACTGGGTCCGAATCTGTGTCATCAGCATTTACGAAAATGTGTGGATGGGGCCTGAAAGGGTGCGGGAAGATTATTTCAGGACTTAACTGACAGCTATGATGTTGGAATCTGGTCAATTCATAGTGTGGAGGAAAGAGAAGGGGGGGGGGGGGGGGATGGGGGGGGGTTAGATTGGGTTTGTGGATTTGGGAAAAAGTTTATTCACCTGATACAACAAACTGTGCACTACTCTTACCTTTTAATTTTTCATTAGAATCCTCTTGCAATGGATCTAGTTTTAAATTTACCAAATGATGGGATAAGACTTGTCTTTGACCCTGTCACACAGAGGCTGAAGGTAATATATATTTAACTACCGGTAATCGTTTATATCAGTGGATGCAAGATGTTTATACATTGTACCTTTAAAGTAACATGTTGTATCAATTTTCTTAATATTCATTAATGCATTTATTGCTTTTCATGGAGAAGAATGCAGCACTAATTTAAGGTTACAGTGTACCTTCAGATCGAAAATTTATTGAAAATTTTTTTTTGGCGTTAAAATAAAGTTTACAGAATGAACTTTCATCCAAAAAAAAAAGTATCGAAAAATAGTGAAAATTGACGGAGAAATGACGGTGTAACTTTTGTGGGCGGAGTTTGTTTATTAAGCGATATGTTTTTTTAAGCGCCGTTTTCTCAAAGTTAATTTCTCGCTTGTTGGGGACACTTTAAAGAGCTACAACTCAAAGGGAATTTGTTTTCGATTTTCCTTAAATTTGGACAGAAGCTAGGCTAACATATAATCAACAAAAACGTGTCGGCGAATTTCTTAATTCCGAAAACTTTTTCGTCAAGAGGCATTTCCGTGCGATCATTCCAATTTTTTTTCTCCCGTTTTCGAAAATATTCTGTAACTTTTCACTGCAATTGAATATGGAAAATCGCCGACACGTTTTTTTAGCGCTTCGTGTCCGGAAACCCGAGAACAAATCAAATTAGCAAAATATAATAATCGCTTTGAGTTATAGCGTTTTAAAGCTGATTCGGACGTTCGAATTTAGACGTCGTAAAAAATTCGACAATTCATTTTATTGCCAAATGGTTTCCATATTTAGATAGCCAGCTCTATAAGCTTTAATTTGATATCTGGGTTTAGGTATATTAAATGTAATCTTAAGACGCTAGAGCTGTTATACTGGAGACACCCCCGAAGGTACACTGTAACCTTAATAATTGAGCATGCACAAAAAATGATATGTCTTTAAAGTTCCCCAGGCCTTCTGCTCCTCTCAACTAGTTCTGCATAGTCCACATAGAGCTCCAGCTTGAATTGGTTGCATGTTTAGCCCGAAGGCATGATATGTATAGGAAATCGTATTGAACATGAGTGCATTTCGTGATTTATGGGCACGAGTGATGTTTTGAAAGTTCTCAAAATTGCACGAGCTGCTTCGGCAAGTCCAATTTGACAACTTTCAAAACATTACGAGTGCTCATAAATCACGAAATGCACGAGTAGTTCATACGATTTATTGTTTATGATATTCTCAACAAAATTTTGGTGAGGTCATCACGGTACACTGCATGCGACTTTCAACTTTCATGTTCGCACAACTTTCGTATGGCACTTTATAACCTAATTTGCATTCTATAATCTATTTATGCACTCATCATTGGCCAATCAGAAACTGTATATTTTGTTGAGTATAATTATTATAAATATTATTTTATTGTCATCAACTGACATCGTTACTTCATTGGTACCAAAAATTGAGGGGGAATTATAACCTGCAAACATTAATTTTATTAGGCTTAATTGTTATTTTTTTTTTCATTCTATTTTGTTTCATTCAGTGTTGTTATTGTTTTGATTGAGTTGTGTCCAATAATGTTGTTGTTGCCTTACACAGATAATTGAAGTTTATCATATGAGCAAAGTCAAGCTGAAATACTGGTATGATTAGATATTTTTGTTTGAACTGAATTCGTAAACTTGTTGAATTTAAGGTCGTGTTCTATTGGGATCAACCGTTTCAACCTAAACCGGTTTTGGTTGATTTGGTTGATGTGCCCTGTAAGAATATTAGAGGGACATGAAGGTCTGTTACTTGAAGTACCTGAGACCTGATCCAACATGGCGGACAAGATGTTTACGATTTGATAGCGATGCTTACACAAACCTTCACCATGTACGTGTGACCAACGAGGGTAAAGGCAATAAAATTAAAGGCTTTAAATTTTTTGATAAATGTTTTTATTCATTTGAACAAGCAAAATGCTGGGGTGTTCGATTGACCATTAAACTACTTATAAACATTCAAAAGTCTATTTGACTCGAAGCTTGCTCCTGCATCCTAATGGGCGCATCTTCTTGGCTTTTGGTGCGCGATCTCGATTTTTTTTTTTGCGGGAATCCCACAAGGCCGCAGCCTGGTGAGAACACTGAAAAAGATATGCTGGGTATTAGTGTTATGCCCCATTAAGGGTTGATGTGATGAAGGGGGTGGCATCATTATCTTGGCAAAAATTAATAGGAATATTGGATATTTCTTCAGATATACATTTACAATGTATGTGGGATATTGTGAAAAGAAAATCTGGGATTACAGTGAGCAACGAGTTTGGGATATACAAATGATGTATGGATTATGCACACCCATAAGATAAAGTTAAAGGAACTTTCAGCTACATATAGTACAGTGTATTTATTTTAAATAATTATGAAAAAATCAATGTAAAGTGAATGCTGTATTTAGAACTGTGATTAGATCTATCAGTTGAATTTTAGCTATTCTAGTTTGATTAACTCAGTAAGTTATCATTTACTAGTACAATGTATATGTCGTAGATTAAAATTATTTCAAACTGGGTTAATTTTTATTTCCTTTTGTCTGAGGTTATGTTAATGAATCTAGGACAAAGGAAAATAGTAATTAACCTAGTTTGAAATTAATCTACAGCATATCAGTATATTTTCATGTTTCTTTTATTGTTCATTTAAGTGGAGTTCACTTCAATTCTCCTCAAGTTCAACCTACAATTGAACAAATTGACATGTCCTTTGGGGCTACTCATCCTGGAGGTGTGTAAATGACTTATTAACAGTAATCAAGTCAATGTTAACAGTGATGGGAAGCCTTCACCATATCTACGTAACTGGACTTTGGAATTGAGATCTAAATGTGAATCTGGTCATAATTGTGCAGTTCCAGAAAATATCCATACTCCCCCCACAGAAGGTTTTTTTGTTTAGCACCCCCCATCCCCCCAGGAAATTCCAGTTTAGCTATTCATACTTTGCTTTTAAAATGTTGGCTTTTAAGACCCCCCTCCCCCTAGGAATTTCCAATGACCTTCCATGGGGTGGGTATGGATTTTTTCTGGAACTACACATTACAGCAATCTGTATAGTGAAATGATCTTTTGTTCAACAAATTATCATTTAATTTAAGTGTTTTTTTTTTGTTTTTGACTGGACTGGCATTAACTGAAGAATTCAGCAAACCTGTTTTGTTGTTGAACTGATTTCAAATATCACAATGTCTACTTCTGATCTGAATTATACATTCATTTCTCATGCAATTTGATTTACTAATCACTATGCTACAAGTCATGTATAATTAAGTTATTTTTTTATTTTTTTTTTTTTGATAGATACACTAAAAAAGTCACTGAGCCGAATAGATTACTTGACGTTTTGGTGGCAAATATTTTTTGTAGATCTAGATCCGATAGGAACATTTCCTTATTATGCATGTACTTACCTAATGTATGAAGTCACTGAGCCGGATAGATTATTTGATTGTTATGGTGGCAAATATCTTTTTGTAGATCCAACAGGAACATTTCATTGTTATAATTATGCACCCTAAATTACTTACCAACCCTGCACTTTATTAATTATTTCATAAATTAATTAATTTATTATTATAATTTCATAACTTATTTTATATAAGTTTAATGGAGATTTTTTTTTAATTTTTACATTGTATTTTACTTAATCATTGTCTTCTGTAATTTTTTTTAAAAATATTTTTTAATATAACTTTTAGATTATAATTGCATTACTTAATTAATTCTTAGATATTTTTATGATGTAATAATAGGTGGCTTATTATAGTCTTGTACTCTGTTTTAAGCCTACCTCAGATTTTTTTTTTTTGTAATTGTAAATCTGAAAATTGATTAAATTAAATTAAATTTTAATTAATATATTTAATATTTATTTGTTGAACATTTATTTCAGTGTATGACCCAAATCATCAGCTGTTTATTCTCAACTTCAGAGGTCTTTCATTTTCTTTTCCCATCGACTCCAAATTTGAGGTATTAGTTCAACAATGTATATATGTACTATTTTTTTCAGTGTGTGGCCAGGTTGTTTGTATATGCAGCCAGAAAGGATGAAGGCATAATTAGAGCCTGTGTATTAAGGAGGCAATTAACAAGTATCAAAACAAAAATGCAGAAAATTGAATTTAAATGAGCAGGAAGTGATAGCAAATTTACTGGCTTCGAAAAATGCTTGAGAATAATGTGCTTAACAGCTATTAGAAGCCAAATTAAAAATGCCCCAAAGATACATTGTACATTGTAGCTCACAAAGACTGAAACTCCATAGCACACAATAGGCTACCATGTGCTTCGGTACACTGATCCCTCTGACTGAGCATGCGCTGATTTGCAAGTGCCACTGACCGCTAGTTAGTACTGCAAACGGCTGTTTGTTGTATGCATTAGACTTGGATTCAGTATTTTCTTATACATGTAAGTTCATGATGCATTATACTTACAGCCATACTACACTCATGGACTGGGGTCCCTCAAGTTCTCTTCTGGGTCATCTCCTGTTGTGTCACGGATGTCAATTTACCATGGTAACAGCTTAACAGATGCAAGGTGTGGCACAGTGTGATACTGTCATAATACTTAGTATACTGCATTTACTCAATAAAATTCTTTCCCTAATATTAACACCCCTCTCAAATCATTATGCCCCTGTAAATGTCCCCTAAAAGAAATAAAAGACCCTGGGCTCTTAATGAATCTGAGCAATATGCTGTCATTAGCAGTTGGCAGCCTGTTGTTAATGCCGACAACTACAGTAATTGTGATTAAAGAACTCAAAGTTTGAAAATGACCAAAGGACAACATACCATACACTGTAGGAGGCAATCTTTTTAAGTTCCTTGACGGACAACATACCATACACTGTAGGAGGCAATCAGCTTTTCCTTAATTGACGTATAGAAACATAAAAGTTTAATCAGTTGAGTTGCTTTATTTACTATGTTTAAACTAACTGCTATTAATATAATAATTATGGAGTGGAGGTAAATAATTTCTAGTACAAGCATTTTGACAATTTATATTATGTTATTTAATTTTGACTTGCCATTGATCACAGGGCACCACCACTTCCTCTTCAGTGTTTCCATGGTAACTGTTTTGCTGATGGGATTGAGATCATTAACAAGGACGGGAAAGTTTATGGTCTCAAGTGTTTTCTTGTTGCTGAAGGTAGGAACTCAAAAAGATATTGATACAGTACAGGTGTACGGTCAAAGCTCCCTGAGATAACATTACTTTTATTAGTTACTGCTGCCTTAAGTCTGGTTTTCATATCTCCAGAAAATCACAGACGATCAGGGAATTTGTTGCTATACCCAACTGTCCCAGATGTTTTAGTGACTTATGAAAATACGAAATTGTAGACATCCCTGATCATTTGGGTTGGTTGGCGGACAAATTGGGAAAATCGGGAGCGTTTCTATTTTCCCGATACATCCCAGATTTCTGCGATGGTCGGCGATTTTCCCGACATATCGGCAAAATCTGGGACGATTGGGAACAGCGAAATCCCAGATCGTCTGGGATTTTCCCGACATATGAAAAGCAGGCTTTATGGAAAAACACTGTTTGAACTAAATCCCACATACGAGAATCATTCTCGTATAAATGGCCAGCTCCAATTAGGGACTGTTCCTTTTAATACAGGTCCACGCGTAAACGCATTTTTTTTTTTAATAAAAAGCTCCCGTCCACACGAAGCCAAACGTTTACGATTCGTTTTTACCTGTCCAAACGTAAACGCTAAAACGATACGTAACGTTTCAAATCTGCATTGAGCATGCTCTATTTTTCTTTATTTGTGGACTGGGTCCGAAAAAGAATCTGTGACATCAGCGTTTACGAAAATATCCGTTTACGCTGTCCACACTTAAACGGGTAAACGGCGTTTTCGAAAGTATCCACTTTGGAGAGCGTTTTCGAAAATATCCGTTAAGGGTAACCGTTTTCATCGTTTACTGCGTGTGGACGTAAAGGCCTAAACGCGTAAAAAAAAAAAAAATAGGCGTTGACAAACGTAAACGTATACGTGTGGACGGGGCCTTAGATAAAATCACGTATTGCGGAGCTTGTTATGACAATGTATTTTTTTTAGCAACTTGTGAGTGACATTTTGTTCTTTTACATCTTGTTAACAGTACAAATTTTGTGGTTTTTTTTTTCTGCTTAAGAGCGAGTGTTTTTTTTTTAATTTTAATTTTACTTACGAATGTTAATGCAATTAAATTTGTGTTTTTTAGCGTGCTAAATACAGTTGTTGTCATAATATAGCGCGACACCCCTATAAGTAACGAAAGCCAAGCTTTGACTGTATTAGGATTCTCATGTTCTCGATCAGACCCAAAAAGTTTTAAAAGCGCCAACGTTTTTTTAAAGGAAGTATGGAACATCTTTACAATGCAATAATTATACCATATAACCTGAGATTAGGCTTTCTTTTTTTCGTTTTTCTTGGTAAATGTGCTACTCACAAGGTCTTCAATGCTGCAAACTATTTTGCAATAGTAAATGATAATTGCATGCATTGGATAAATAGCCACAAGGAAAAACCAAGCCGATATCACAAGAACCAGGGTGTAGGATAGACAAATGGTTTAGCTCACTCTATCTTCTCTGTGAACTAGACAAAAATATTGAACTCTTAAGAGTAACATTAAGTATGGTTTGTTGTGTCAGGCGTCTCTTACACTTGACGGAGACTACTGTTTGCATAGTCAAGGCAAGGAAAATGTATTTGCTATGCAACGAAGTTAAACATAAACTGTTGTTTGTTCTTCATTGTAGGCACAGGTCCTGGTAAGATCTTAGAGCTGAGAAGACGAACTTTTGAAAGGACTGTTATGTTTGGAGATACTTGCCAGGTGTTCATCGATTTTTCAACCTATTAGCATTGATATATAACCTAGTGGTTTTGAAGACACTGAAACAAGTGTGCATAGAAGAAATCATTACACTCCTTTGACCGTGAGGAAAAGCCAACGGCTTATGGTGTGATTTTTGTTTTTTGTGTGTCAGTCTTTGACGGACTGTTACCTCTCTCATTACCTTTCTGATTGATTAAACACTGATATAACAAGGCTAAAATAGATGCTAATCACTATCGGGGCTTCAAAAGGGTTAAACTTGAACCGTAAACAGTTTCCTCTGCTTCAATTTGTTATTATCATATAACCTACGATAACTCGAATTTCCCCTGCAGCTTCACGTTATCAGGATGATTCTGGATAATTATTTCATGGTTTAGTGAAACTTCGCTCCACGTTGTCTCTCTCCACCCAGGTGTATAAATTGGTACCGGCGACATGATGATGGCAGTGGGTGGGGAGGGGGGAGGGGGGGGGGGTAGTGGGACCTAACCTTGCGACGGACTAGCATCCCATCCGGAGGGGAGTAGCAATACTCTCAGTCTCTTACAAAAACCGGGTTAAGCTTCGGCAGCTGTGAGCCATTAGGTCAGTGAAGACTTACCTTAACGACTATGTTGGCTTACATTTAATAATTCGTTTTATTCCTTAGGATGTAATAAGCTCTCTTGGATCGCCGTGTAAAGTTTTCTACAAAGCTGAAGATAAGGTATTGATTAAAGGCACAATGCCGTCACAGGGAATTGTGAATTGCTTTTTATAAATATTATTGACTGATTTCAATAGTACAACTTTTGTCACACACGTCAATAATGCTTTTAACAAACCTCAAGTGTAGTTTCGTGAATGTCGCAAACAGTGACCTCATCAACACAAATGCGTTTTCGAATGTTTGCCTTTTCAAACGCTTGCGTTTTTCTTGTCGGAATAGGAATGCAATCATTTTACTTTTTTGCCTAAAAAACATACAAATACGATACAAGCATTGAAAATCATCATAATCACGTCATCGTTTTCGAAAGATTGTATTTCTGCTGCAGGTCACGTGGATGCTTTTACAAAAGTTCGTTTAAAAAACGGATTCCACTCTGAGGCCTTTTTCAACAGTTTGCCTTTTCGATACGTATTCGTGTGGACGAAACATCAAAACACAAAGAAAGTTTGCGTTTTCAAACGAAAACGGATCCGTGTGGATTAAGACCACCGCGTAGTTTTTAAGTCTGAATTTATAATTTCGGCTTGGACAGAAAATCCATCGATACTACCAAAAAGGGCACCTTAAAATTAGCAAGGCCTTAAAATTAAGCGTTATATCTTGGTCAGAAGCGAAGATATAAGTCTGTGAATTTTTAAGTTTGTCGTATAGTGGTACGCACATCTTGCAAACCCGGTATGCAAGGTTTGCGTACTGCGATATAGACTAAATTCTTCACGCAACTGATCGGTTTCGCGGGAAATGATACCCTATTCTAGACCAAAAATCTCTGATAACTATACCCTATCCCAGACTAAACTTCCTGAAAGCCATACCCTTCACAGCGGCACATACCTATGTAGCTCATATATGGAAGTACCCATACGAGAGATTCGCGGCAAGCTAGCTAGGCCATATACTTCCATTGCACTACACTTTTGTCTATGATTGTAGGTTCATATATGACATGTGACCTGCATACTGCAAGGATCAGCAATGCCGAAAGCGTCATGTGTGGTGATAAATAATGTTAAGCTCGGGAATAAAACAAGAAAGTTGTAATGTCCATTATGATGTTTCATATTTCTGTTTAGATGCGGATTCATTCTCCTTCTCCCCACAAACTCGCTCAATCCAAGAGTTCTGATTACTTCTTTAATTACTTCTCTCTAGGAGTGGTAAGTGAACATTTGACAATTACTAGTCTAAGATCATAATAGCTCTTATGCATGTTTACGCCAGACTAGGTAATTTCACCTCCAAGCCTCGCTTTCGAAATGCAAACCTGTGACAATCTCAGCAATGTATTCTCAAAGAAGCAAAGTTGAAAAGAATACCTCAAAAACAACGTGAACTTGTCAAAGGTTTGCAAGGCGTTTCGTACAAACGAGGCTTGGTGGTGAATTTTGAGCTGGTGACGTCATCATGCATAAGACCAATTGAATGATTTAATAGACTATTTTGCTAATGTTGTGTTCCCAGTGTATCTTGGGTAGTTCTAGTCCTTTGTGGGAGCAAACGGGCAAAATTAAAATTTCAAATTACCTGCCAAACTGGTCGTTTGCCCCCACAAAGGACTGGAACTACCCAAGATGCACTGGGAACACAACATTAGCAAAACAGACTATTGAAAAAGAGCTTCCGTGGTATGTACCAAAAGTTGCCCTTGGGACCAGAAAGCTTGTTCTATTACGAGTAAAATACATGATTGGCCTGACACATGATTCACAAGGGATTTCATAAGATGGTAATCTTGTCATTCAACAGATTTCTTTTTGCCAACCAAATAATAGATGCACTGTTTGGCTCTTATTTTCACTCCGCGCCCAATCTCTGTATATGTTGTTTTGTTTTGTTTTTTCGCGGTAAACTTAAATGTTTCAAACACATGCCGTGGTGGAAATTTCAATGTTTTCGCCTTTTGTTTTTATTTATTTATTTATTTATTTTTTGGGGGGAGAGGGTAAACGTGTACCTCGCTAGTCCAACACTAATATATCTCAGCAAAGCCAAACCAGTCAACGAACTATCGACACTGCTATTTTTCGACCGTTTAATTCGGTACTCGATTAACCATTTCTTGAGGATTTTTATTCTGATTTCTTGTTTGTTTTGTTTGTCTCAGGACATTTTATTTGATGCTTACAGTCATTTGGTGAAGAAATTTATTCTGCACACCAACTTCCCTGGGCATTACAATTTTAACATGTGAGTATAGTTGGTATATGTGGGGAGAACGTTTTTATTAGCTAAAAAATATCGTACCACTAAATCAACCAATCGGAAGTAAAATCAAAACCAATTGCACGCGTTTTCCCGCGCTTGGCGCCGGCTCCATGTATTTGCTTTGAATTCTGATTGGTTCATTGGATTGTCTGAGTCTGTTGTGATTGGTCAGAGTAATTACTTTGGTTTTGGTTTTTCGACATTCAGTTGAAAACTGCCCTAAACGATAACCCATTTCTAATTGCATTCGATGATCGGAGAACGCTTCCTAATCTCGTGAACGCGTGTTTTTTTTTGAGATTTTGGTCAACGCCAAATTAGCCGCCCCCGCACATTTTTCAGGGGCATTTCTCGGCTGAAAACTGGTACCCACTCCAGGCCTCGCTTTCGTTTTCGTCCTCAGGTTACCCCGGCATCGAACGCACTCATTTCACCCGATTCGCGTATAATTAAAGGCCCACTGTCACCCAGTCGGCTTTGCGGTCGTTTGTTTTTGTTTTCAAATGGCGAGCTCGCTCGTGATTGGCTCTTTCGGGAATTTTCGTCTGCGTTAAATTTGCAATGCATTTTGGGTGACAGTAGGCCTTTAACCGCATATAAGCGTGTCTAATTTACATCAAATTACCGCATGCAAGCGGTTAAAGTAGGCCCAATTCACCAACTGAGAAATAACGAAAATAGAGCTGATCTCATACTGGCTTTTGTCTTTCACTTGAACATTTTACATAAAGTAAAACTCCTTTTTTTTTAGTAAAAGAAGGAAAAACGATCAGAAGGGTGTATGCCCCGAACCCGAGTCGTTTATACCCATATCCACTACACCAACGAGGGCTAGTTGACAGGAACTGTAATTTTTAACATATTTATAGAGTTACCATGACCATAAATGAAAGCTAACCGTTTTTAAATCAGTGCTTAACACGAAACACTGCAGATCAGTGCTAAACTGGAGCTCTTTTCCCTCAATTCTGGGGTTCTTTTCTCGTATGCGTCAGAAATATAAAGAACTGTTAGGTAAATAGGGCCTATTTTACTCGCTTGCATGCGGTAATTTGATGTTAATTAGACTCGCTTATATGCGGTTAATTATACGCGAATCGGGAGGCGTATTTAATCTGTGATTAACTGCTTGTATACATGCATGCAATAATTATCCGGCATGCTTTTCTTTTGTAGGTACCAGCGCTGTGAATTCAAGATCGAGATACACAGAGACTCAAAAGGTAGCACCCTCACTCACCATTAAGTATCTGAAAAATAAATGTTTCTGTTAAATCATTTTAATAAACTCTAGATAAAAGTATCAATAGGCAAGCGTAATCCCGACACTGGTAGAGCGTACGCATCCACGTTTTCTCTTTTTTACTGTTTTTCCATCGTTTGAACACATTTTCTGTTTTTTTTTTGTTTTATTATTATTCGTAGATTCGGTTCTTGACGAAGGAACGCCGTTTGTTTTGACTCCTTGCACAAAGGTAAAGTTCACTAAGGAAAAGTTCACTAAGGAAAATGTGTTATGTCTTGGCTTGGTGAGGGATCAGGTATTTCCGCTAGGCAACTTAATGTGTTGAAGAAAAGGTCCGTGTTGCCTCGACAATCATTGGGTATTATTTTGTTCTTTTCCTTCGTCTTCTCGACAGTGTCCAAGTTAAATACATTTATGTCTCTAAGATAAAGCCATAAGAATACAGTGGATAACAGGCAGCTCCCTCTTTGTGGTCTCTTCGCTGTAATTTTCATGAGCACTCACCGACTTGTGTTAACCCTCGTTTGGTTTGAAACTGTTCAAATTTCTAAAGAAATTCCACAAGAGTTCATACTCTCCCTCACCGTTAATCATCAACTCTCAAATTACTCTCTATACTTCTCCTATACTCTGCACTCTCCTCGACTCTTTCAGCCCTCGTGGACTCTCGTGCGCTTTCGTTGACTCTCGTTGCCTTCGTCCAAAATACGCGGTCTTGTCGAATGTAGTGGACTTTGTCGACTGTCGTGACCATTGTTGAAACATATGCGCTAATTCGTCGACTCACGTGTGCTTTCGTTAACCCTTGTATGCTTTCGTCTTTTCGAGTACTTCTGTCCACTCTCGTGCGTTCTTATCGAGGACTCTCGTGCGCTCGCGTCCACAAGTGTTCCAACTTTCGTTCTTATTTGTTCGCCTACTCTCATGCACTTTTTTCCAATCTAGCACTTGCCTTCAACTTGAACTATCATTGGTGCTTCTTTTTTTCCCGTGCGATGCAAGCCTCCTTCACCGATTGGGTTCGTCACGCACTTCATTTCCACGTCAGGAGGATAAATTAAATCTGTGACGAGTCCAAAGACCATATGTGAAGAATATTAAAGTAAATTCTCGTGTTTTTCGTCTCTTTCAGTGGGACAGTGTCCAGGATTATCTGGGTAAACCGGTCGAGGCGCCTGTTGTATTGAATAGGTAAGATTAGAGTGTGTGAGTACGACCAAACCGCAGACTAATGACGAACTCACGACGTGATTGGCTAAACGAACAAACGCACTGCCTTTTAAAAAACTCGACCAAACTACGTGCACTGTTAAACAGTTAAAGAAGCAGATAAAACTGTTCCAGGCGTTAAGGTTGTGGAGCCGGAGAGCACCCACTGGAAAATTTGGACCATTTACAGACTTCATAAAATGTCTATAAATCTTGAATTTACAGACTTGGTACTATCTCCTGTTGAAAACAAAATCTCTGTAAATTCGTTTGACAGACATTTTATATAGTTTTGTTGTCTTGTTCTTTATAAAATGTTTGTAAAATTTTTATAAATTATATGAGCTGTAGTGAGAGGAAAGACTTACAATTTACAGACTTTATAAAATCTACCAACAATATTTGTAAATCTTCTATTTAAAAAGATTTAATAACGCCTAGTTTTCTAATATAAAATGTCTGTAAATGGCACTGCGTAATTTTAATTTTAATTCAGTTACCAAATCTCTGTAAATTAATGTGGTCCCCAAGGGGAACATCTAATGACAAACGAGGAATTATAAAATCTCTGTAAATTGACACAAACAAACATAATCTTTCTCCGAATCGTCTATATAGAATTTTTAAAGCTATATCCAGTGTTCACTCACATAATCTAAGAAATTTAAAATACAGCCTTTTCGTTCCTAGACCGAGTACTGAAGCAGGCAAACGAAGTTTGCAATAGCGCGGTTCTGTTCTCTGGAACAGCTTGCCTTTGAGCGCTAAGATGTAGCTCACTCTTAGCTCTTTTAAATCATGCATTTCCTTTTATCTAATTTAATGATAGTTAATAAAGGATACTTTTTATAGTTTTTAGTATAATCCCGTATAGATAATGAATTTAGTTAGACAATTTAATTGAGTTACGTTATTAATCTGTTGCTGATTAAGGCTCGACGGAAGAACATGTATTATGAATTGACACCGCGTACGATAAATAAAGTTTACCTACCTAACTGGGCATTATAAAATCGCTGTAAATTGACGCAAACGGAGCATCATAGAATCTCTGTAAATTGACGCAAACGGGGCATTATAAAATCTCTGTAAATTGACGCAAATGGGGCATTATAAAATCTCTGTAAATTGACGCAAACGGGGCGTTAAAAAATCTCTGTAAATTGACGCAAACGGGGCATTATGAAATCTCTGTAAATTGACGCAAACGGGGCATCACAAAATCTCTGTAAACTAACGCAAATGAGTACAACCGACTATTTTTTTTTTTATAAAGTAGGCATTGTACTACTCGATATTTTGAGTTAGTGTACTTAAAATTTGACTTAAATATTTAATCCAACATAAGTGAGTTGAAACAACTTCTTAGGGACTGTGCAATAATTATCAGGTGGGGGGGGGGGGTTGGAAAATGGGCTTCAAGTAGGAAAATATTACGTAATACCCCCTTCTAAAGGAGCGAATATTGCCCCCCCCCCCCTGATCAGTCAGAATTTTTTTTTATGATCCCCCCTCTTCACACATCTTTTATATACAATTGTAAAATTCATTAATAATTCATGAGGGTGATGACCAATCCAACAACAGTATTCAAGTCACATGTATACCTTTGTAAATACCAATGCATATATAAACTGTCTGAAAGCACGGGGAGGGTTTGAATAGGTAGCAGGGAAATGTTGGGGTTGATGAATGAATACAGAACATTAATTAGCTTCATTAGTATTCTGTATCTAGATACAGAATACTAATGAAGCTAATTAATATTCTGTAACTGATACAGAATACTAATTATGTATATGTAACTCAGCCACCAGCTTCTTTGGAAAGCAACCAACAAGAGCCCCCTTCCATTTATTTACTTTTCCGACTAAATAACTAAATAACGATTTATGCCACAGGCCAGTAAATAGAGCGTTTTCGGGGGATATCGACCGCCGCATTGATTTGTTACTTCGCCAATAAATTTACTAAGTCAGAAGTTTACTGTTGCCGCTGTCATAACCTCCAGCTTGCAGCTTAATTCTTGAACGTTTTCCACCCTGTAGTTTCTCGCCTCCAAGGCTACAGTTTCATTTTCGTTTTTTTTGTTAGCCCTTGCCTGCTGCCACTGTTCAAATATTTTAACGACCCACTTCGTGCTGTTTTTAGTGTTTTGGGGAGTCACATCCTTGAACAGAGAACTTTCTTCCGATAAACTTTTCGGAGGACGAAAGCGCGTGGACGCTATTTCGCTCTTCTAAAATGAAATAAATGTTATGCTAATCCCTTTGCGTTCATCGGATTAACTTCATTCATATAACAGCCCATCAAGTTGAATGTAAACAGCATTGTTCACACTTTGTATGACATTCATTTCACAAGTCAGATACAATATTCGCGTCCGATCTGTATGGGATTTACAATGGCGAGCCGAAGGCGAGCCATTGTAAATACCCATACAGATCTCCCGCTCATATTGTATCTATCACTTACCCAACATTTTCTTCATATACACCTACCTGTTATTGCTACGAGGTAATGTTTGTTCCAGACGTGGATATACAGCAATGCTACATGTTAACGTGTTGGACATCCGTATCTGGAACAAACATGACCTCCAAGCAGTGTTCAACAAAGCTATCCGATTCCACTTCTGAATCACCTGCTTGCGAATCCGAGTTGCTTGCACTGGAACTAATTTCCTCGTTAACGTTCTCTTGGGTTTCTCGTGGGATGCAAGAATGATCACCACGAACGTACTGGAGAACTCGCTCAACCAGTGCCACTTTACCTCCACTGATCTTAAGACCATGCTGGTTGAGGTGCATCTTCAATCTGTTGCAATATGATTATCTATGTTGTAGTGAAATTATGATTTTGGTGCAATTATTATTTTGTGTGCAGTGGTTCAAATTTATTTTGAACCAGTGCAAAATATTTGAACTGGAACAAAATATTTTCACCATGCAAAGCAAAATATTTGCACTGACGTATACTATATTCTACTGTTCAAATGTTGTGGACAATTCAAATTTAAAAAGCCAGAAACTCTTTATCACAATATTCATCTCTATATTATAGAGATAAAGAAGAATAGATAATCGTATTGCCACAGATTGAAATTGCAGTTCAGCCACAGAACAGATCATCAAGCCTTTCAGTGTGAACTATGAACATTTGAAACAAAATGTTTAGCCCCCTCCTCTTGAGTGACTTATTTTACTTTGATTCTCCCCTTTCCTTGCTTTGATATTACTTTATGCCACCCACCCCCCCCCCCCCCCCCCTCTGGTTTTCCAACCCCCTCCTGATAATTATTGCGCAGTCCCTTATCAGAAATTATTTTGAGAAAATCAAGTGGAAGTCACCTTTTACTGCTTTTACTCAAACATACGATTAAAAACTAGTCACCGCAGTGAGTAAGTGCTTCTCACTCAAATTCAAAATATGAGTTAATTCTTAACCCAATATAGTGAGTTGAAACAACTCTTTATTTTGAGTGAACTTAGTGTAACAGTCCGACATCGACTCAAACGTGAGCAAAAGCACACACATAAGAGATTGCCGCTTCCGTCGCGAGCGAGAGCGAGAAAAAACGTTTCATTCAAAGAAAAAAAATAAAAATAAAAAATATATATATATATAAATATATATATATATATATATATATATATATATATATATATATATACATATATATATATATATATACATATATATATATATATATATATATATATATATATATATATATATATATATATTTCAAAATACAAGACATAGCTTAGTTCAACGGCGGTATTACTGTTGTATAAGATATTGTCTCATGTACCATTTGGATCACAAATCTTTATTTCACATGTCAATGAAAAAAGTGAAAACCGATGAGGAGCACACAACTGACACAGCATTTTAATATTTTAGCCTTTACAAAACAGCTCTTGAAAGAGGTGTTTTTAAAGCCTGGATTTACCTGGAACGGAAATAGGAATAATTTCCGAAGAACGAGAGATTCAAAAAAAATGCATTTTAAAGCCTATTATAATAATGGTGAATCAGAAATAAATAAATCAAAGGCAATCATCAAAGCAATTTTCCGCTGGGCCGGGAGGTCTTGGGTGCGAATTGATCATGCGCAAGAGAGTCATTCCCGGCGGACAGTTTGTGGCGCTTATTTCAACGACTTTACTGCTCGCTTTCAGCGCCCTAAACTTCACTTGATTTGAAAAGACAACTTGTGGTTTGAGCCTTTTTCTCGTTCCACGTTTTCTGAATAAGCTACATGCAATGTTTTTACAACATATCAACGATCGCTATGCATACGATTGCTTCCAACCTACATGCATCGTCAAGTCAAGTTAATTTGATCGCCGTGTTGGCTAGTTCTTTTATGCTACACCAATTCAAGCGCTTCATTCTTGCTGCCCTCGTGATTCCAAAGGTAAGTAAGCTTACGTTAACAATGTAAACCAGTTTAAATATTATTTTTGGCTACCTGTACTGAAGATTTTCTGCGAATTTCAGGGTTTTGTCTTGTTGACTGTACGGGCTTACAGTCTTTACAAGGGATTTCACGTTGTATTTTGTTTAGTCTTTTGTTTTTGTCCTTATGTATCGGTACACCAGGACAGAACCAATTTCAGCCTGCTCATTTGAATAAATAAGCTTATAAGAAACTAAACCTTGAATTTTAATATATCTGTCAATCTTGCAATTCTGTTCAAGTGATGTTGATTTTTAACATAAAATACATATACAGTATTATTTTCTTCTTATTTGCTGGGGCCTTTGGCCGTCCATGCTTAGGAAACCATACTGTAGGTCATAAGACCACTGACTTGTTAATTGTTGGAAGTAAAACCTTTGGAAAAGGTGAACATTGCTTAGTTAATCAGTACCCGGCAAAAATGACAATAGTCAGTTCAGGGACGTATACAAAACATGGACCTCTGTCAGTATAAAGGATGGACTGTGGACTGGGGACAGGGTATAAAACACAGTCTTCAGTTTAAATAAATTAATGGCATTCAACATCAAGTAGCAATGTCAAGACACAAGTAGAACAAGAAGGACTGGACCAAGTCCCAAGCTACACTGTACTATAATTATGGGATACAGACAATCCTGTGTGCTTTTCTTTTGGATTCGTTGTGCATGTGCTGTTAAAAAAATACTGATTACAGTGTAGGCCTGCTGGAGTATAAACAAACATGTGCGCAAGCAACCATACTGATGAATAGTGTCGGAACAAGATAAAGATTGGTTTTGTTTGTTATTATTTCTAGATGCTTTGTGGATACTCGCACAGAGCAGTGTTTAAGGTTTGAATTGAATGAACCTCACCTTCCCCGTTCCCTCCCCCTTCCCTCACTGAGAACTCAAAATGAAAACACTGCTCTTTGCGAGTATCCACGAAGCACCTACATGTAGAAACAATGAAAACAATCAGTATGGTGGCTTTGGCATGTGTTTGTTTACACTTGTATACTCCACTAGACTTTTGTTTTATCCATGTTCCAAAAGACAAGCACATGGGATTGTCTGCATCCCATGATATGTGTAATAGCACACACTGTAGCGTGGGACTTGACCCAGTCCTTCTTGTTCTATATGTGTCAAATGAAATCTGTGGGGAGAGCACTAAAACTTCACATGCTCCTGCCCCAACAGTACCAGCCAAGAATCGGACTGCATACATTGTATAAAATGCAATGTTGGCAAAAGCGTAAAATAGTAGGAAGTTAAATATTGATGTTGAATGCCATAATTTATTTCAACTTAAGACTGTTTTATACCCTGTCCTCAGTCCACAGTCCATCCTTTAGACTGACAGAAAAATTTGGGAAAAGAAAATTAAAATAGATAAAAATAAGGGGTGGTCCATGGACTGGGTCCACAGGGGTGGTCCATAGACCCGGGTCCATGTTTTGTAAATGTCCTCATTTCAGTGTATTTTTTAGTGTGATTATAATGGACGTATCTGTAGTTCACAAACGTCATATTGGATAGCTCTTTGTAAAGAGAAAGGCCCACCAGAAAAGAAGGCAATTTTAATTTGTTGTTGTAGGTACATGTACATATGTTGATTGATCATGTAGCTGTTGCACTTCACTTATTTTTTTTTTCTTTAGTCTGTGTGACATACATGTAATGTTTGCTAATGAGGATAAAACAAAAATAGAATCAAGGATAGTTTTAAGCACAGCATATATGTACAGTTGTAGCCATCATGTGGGGTAAATAGCATCATTATGAAAATAACTACATGTATTTTTACTTAACAATGGACTGTACAGCCTTACAAGGCTGTAAGGCTGTGCTCTAAATCTACATTATTGGTACCAGTTTATATGTTTTGTGAAAAGCTACATGTTTGTACACTTTCTGATCACCCAAGGTCAAAAGTGACATGCTATGGGCCACTGTGTTGTTAGAGCACAGCCCAAAATTGCAAAATTGTACCATTTATGAAAACAAAAACAAACGACCGCAAAGCCGAATGGGTGATACTGGGCCTTTAACCCTGAGTAGACTTTAAACTATGCAGGAGTTGCATCACTCTTTGTTGTGGAAATACATGTACATGTACAGGACCATAATTTGCACTGGTCTAAAGCCTTGCATGTATAATTATGATAGACATTGAATATAAAGCAGTTGGTTTCAAATGAAACTGTGATAATGAATTGTGGGGAGTGAAACAAAACGTTAGTGTTATCAGTCATGTTGATAAAGCAAATTGCTACCATAAAAGAATAAAGAAGGTATTTTTTAAGTGTTAGCCCTCAAAACAGCAGCCTTAATTTACTTTATCAACAATTCAGTTGATCAAACTAATCTACGCGTAAACAATGAAACAACTGACATTATTCTTCTAACAATATTTTTTTCTAATTACAAAACAGAACAACAGGGTACACTGCAGAAGATACATGTACATGTACATGTACATGTAGTGATGATGATTGCAGTGACACTTTGCATGACAACACTCAAGTACAGTGTAAGTACGAAGAATTAAACCCTGAATAAATTACTACATTGTACATTATTACCAGCAGAAACACTGGGAAACTAACACACTTTAAAAAAGTAAAACAGGAAAACTCATTTATAAATTTTTGAGAGCTTGAGCATTTGCACTCACTTGTGGAAACTTTTTGTCACTGACTTGCTGATATTTGAAGTCCTGGGTCAATCAGTTTTTACTTCCCAAGTTGTTCAAGTGTTAACTTGACCCTTGCAGTGCCTCTTTGCACATTAGGAGAAAATGAGTACTGCCACATTATCAGACAACATGCAGAGTCTTATTTGTGATAATGGCATTCCAACCAGAGGAGTAACAGCATATTAATTTCTAGAGTTTGCAGAATTCCTCAGATTAATTCCTTGTGAAAACACTTACTGCCAGTCAAAAATGTTATTTTTCTGGTTCATAATTTATAGACTGAGGACAAAACCAAGGATAACAAACAACCTGATGCTGTTGAAACAGAATCTAGTAAGTTAACACATTTATAATGGGATTGATATTTGTGGTGATTAGATACAGGGAATTCAGGTTGAGGGTTTCGATGCGTTTGTTGAAAAAGCTGATTTATCGTATTGCAAGGTAACCCGTTACCAGGCAGGTTGTAAAACAAGAGTGGTGGCTCTTCAAGGCTGTGCTCTGAGAAAGTTTGCACGGGACCGAAAGCTCTGAACCTGTGAAAACCAGGGTGCCCAGCATTATGAGTTTTACAAATATGCAAAAACATAGATTTCTTGGTTGCCTCAGGGCAAAAGTAAGTTGCCAGGAAACACCAGGCACTGCTAGAGCCCTGATCTTGTATATAACAAAACCTTAAGTTTTCGACCTACAGTGTGTACAGTGTAGGTCATGTGTGAGATTAGTTGGTTTGATGGAGGTCTCCAACTCATTGTTTAAATTATAAAAAAAATGCATTCTGACTTGCATGCATTATTTTGTTTCCTTTCAGATTTCACAATCCTATGCATCAATTACTGCATTGTTTTTTTTTTTTCTGAAGGCCAAGAAACTTAGTGATGTAAAGTAATGAATTTATATGTATGACAAAAACAATCTCATATGGAAATGTTACATGTAAGGCTAAGGTAAACATTAATGTTACAGTTTATTACATGTGATTATTTATTTAGAATCCAATCAAGATAAGTAAATATTACGTAAGAATTTATTTTAAAAATGCTATACAGTATTGTAGTGCTATTTTCGTGAAAGTACAAACGATGAATTTAATGTCCTATTTAATGTCTTTAATTTTTTTATAGAATTTCCCATTTATTAGACCATTATGTTTGTTGTATTTTAGGTTTTCGACAGCATTTAGGTTTTATTTATCAGAATTTTTATACGTTTTTATTAAATTATAGAGACTTAGAGAACAAAATTAGTATAAAGAATTATTAGATTTACCTTCTAAAACAATCATTATTTGGAGTCGGAGATAGGATTTTTATGCATTCTCTCTGAGATTGTCTTTAATTGGTTTCTTTGGGTAGCTTACACGTAATCGTATACAGCTGTTTGATTAAACGTTGTCATTGATCGGTCTCATCCCTACGCGACCAGACCGAAAAGGATTATGGGGAGAAATCAATTCACATTCAATAACTGCACATTATCAAAATACGGAACGTCCTTATCGAAGCGACTCTGGTTGTCTTTGCGTAACACGCGAAGACAAACATGAGTTTTGTTCTCCGTTGTAAACGCGATATAGAATAATTAATCATGCATTTTAATTCACCCATACTCCCTTTCGGTCTGGTCGCGTAGGGGTAAGACCGATCAGTGACAACGTTTAATCAAACAGCTGTATCAAGATTTAACATATTGAAATATATCTTAATGAACACCTTCATGTAACTTTGTTGAAATTTGATTGTACTGGACTGGCGCACGCTACTTGTGTACACGAGCGTAACACCGTGCTTATGCACCAATTCACGTTCTGTGAAAGGCACGGATTTCACGCAAAAGCACACGAGAGAAAAAAAACATAAAAGGCACAAGTTAGGCACAGGTTCGGCACGTTTTACAGAATGCTTAGGCACAGTTTAGGCACAGCTTAGGCACAGTTTACGCCCATTTAGGCACGTTTTTCGGAAACGTTATATTTAACTTGTCCGAAGGTAAGCCGTACGAAAATTCTCGGCGAGTGACCAACCAGATTCAGTCCTTAAAAAATATGGTTATCAGCGAGAATCGAAAGTGACAAGTCATAAAAAATAATTCGGCTGACACGAGCAAGACAAACAAACGAGAATTGAGCGAGAACAGCAAGACATAATAATAAAACATGATAAATGTGACCTTCCACGGGAAAACGTACACTAAACAGTTATCTGTTAAACGGCCTAAAAGCGTTTGATCGCAGTTCGGAAAACTGCGTTAAAAAGGTTCAGGAAAGCATTAGAAGCGTTGGAAAAACCGTTCGAATTTTCATCCATGCCGTTTGAAGCGTTTATAAAAAAAGAGTACAAAACTTTTTTTCCAGGCCGTTGACGCGTTGAAAGCGTTAGGAAAGTCGTTCAAATTATTCGTTCGGTCCACAGAGTTCAATACTTTACAAAAGTCGTTTGAACAAAACATTTAAACAGCAGTTTTAAGGCTTACCTTCTCTGTAGTTTGACTTGACATCTTCGTTCTTTGTTCTCGTGAATATTCGACAAAATATCGCCGACATTTCGAGAGTACTTTCGCATCGTTCTCATGATAACTCGCACACGAAAATTCGCAAAGCAAATTTAAAAAAAAAGAAGCGAATTTTTAGAAATTTCGCTGAAACGAAACGAAACACCGGTGAACTTTCCTGCCGAAAATACAAAGTGTTGCAGCGCCAGTTCGCTTAAACAAAGATTGTTTGGTATAAAACGCGTCGTGAACTTAAATATTTGAAGAAAACGTGATATAAATCTATCTTTCTGTTTTAACAATTCGAAATTAGCGTTGTTTTCCGCTTTGTAATCATTGTTACTCAACTGGTGCACTGATTCTTTTTGGAGACAGATCCTTTTGTCAATAAACACGCAAATCTCTCCGCGCTGAAATGTGATCTGCACAGTTTTGACATCAGGTTATGCTAATTGACCAACTTGTGAAAACACCAGACAGCTCATCCGATGAATAAAATGACCCATTCCGTTTTATAAATCCAAATCGAATGATAAAACTCCAAAACGTCAATTTGTTCGAACAACTTTTTGAATGTTTGGCAGTATTTATCCAAAGCCGATAACCGAATGGTCAGAAACTACATCTGTATTTAATACAAGTACTATTCTACATCTCCAAACGGCTGGGAAAGCGGCAGTGCGGGAAGAATATAAGTAAACACGATTACTGATTTCCCGCCGTCGCTTTCACTTGGAGAAAAAATAATTCGTTGCATGAGAACAATCTTGCAATTTATCGTCATAACAATGTGTGACCAAAAAGCGCTGTGACACGAGCAAGATGAAAATAATGTTTCCCGGGAATATTTACATAACGCCGTTCAAAGGCACAATTTAGGCCCGAATTAAGGCACAATTTAGGCACAACTTAGGCACAGCTTAGGCACTGCTTAAGCATGAAAAAAAGCTAGACATGCACACTTCATGCACAACTTGGGCACACTTTATGCACAACTTGTTCGTGCCAAGGCACACTGTAGAATCCGTAATTCGATCCAACGTACAACGAAACGTATTTTTATGTAAAATAAACGCTGTCTAACCGTGAAAATTGGATTGTAGTTTGAGAATGGATTTTCCAAATTGAAAATTGTTACCCCAGGAAATAAGCTGAACTTATGAGCACTTCAAAAGTCTTTTTGTTTTTTAACATAAGAAACGGAGCTAAAACCAAATCGATTTTGAAAATTTTCGACCAGGCTGTTTTTGTAGGTACGTAATATTAGGTTACCTTGCTGCAAATTGCTATAAATTTGTTATTTTTCGATCATTTAAAGTCATTCTTAAAATACATAATGCTCATTAGCTATTAACTTTAATTGCAAAAGAAAAAAATGCCTACATATCATCAAAGCGGAGAAATTATGAATTGTGCCAGGTTAGACTGTAAATGTTACGCGTAGTGTCCAAAATGGCCTCATTTTTGGTGACTACTGTAAAATTTTCTGTTTTCTTCAACCCTATATGTAAAACTAAAATTGTTCACAGGGAAGACATTAATGAACTTTAGTTTTTTTTTTTTTTACCAAATCTCAACCTAAACTGAATTTTAATAATTTCAGAAGAGCTAAATTAAGTGTGAATTTTAGCCATGTACACCAGTAGCGTGCGCCAGGCCTACTGTATAACGAGACTTGAGCTATGTTCACACTTGGTGGCCAAGCACCAGTGCCTGGGTACTGGCACAGAATGGTGTTGTGTTCACACACTGGGCACCCATCAGACACCATTTTGAAACATACATGTAAGCATGGCAGGGAGTTACATTGTATACTATGGGTATGTAAAGCAGTGGATTGAGGGTCAAGTGCTTCTAAAGCAACAAAATATGCATTTACACAGAGCCTGTGCTCACTTAAGTGCCCGATAATAAATTCTCAGGTGCCAAGTGTGGACTGAGCCGTACTGAAGACCTTTTAATTTCACTTTATACAATGTATGACTCTGGTGTTTAAAATCTTACATTTTAAAACACTTACATTCCACTGCCATTAGTTTTATTTGAACTTCAGAGTTATTAAATAAAAGGTAGTAAACTTGTTCAATCCTTTTGTTTGACTGTAGCAAAATTTTTCTTTCTACAGCTACATTTTATTGAGAGTAATGTAGACATTTTGCAAGAATTTCTATTAGCAATAAAATTTTAGAAATTTACAGACATTATATGAACTTCTCTGTGACATTTGTGTGGTTTATTTGTGGGCATTTTACTAACATTTTATGCAATGTTCCGTTTACTTTTTACAGATATTTTAGTGAGATTTTATGCTATGCATTCTTCACGCGTTCCTTTTATACACGCTGATTTTACAGAGAAAATGTGGACATTTTGCATAGATTTAGTGCAATAAAATACAGACATTATACAAGCATTGTATGTACTTTTCTGTGACATTTTGTGTAGTTTTTTTGTTTACATTTTACAAACATTTCATTCAGTTTTTTTTTTTACTCACTTTTTACAGAGATAATAAGGAGATTTTGTGTTTACTGGTTTACAGAGATTTTTTCTCGTGCCATTTTTACAGAGAAAGTAGAAAGATTTTACAGAGATTTGTTGTTTGTAGCATAAAATCTCTGGGAATGTGCACGTTTACAGAGTTCGTAATTTACAAAGGAAATGTAGACATTTTACAGAGATTTAACTAACTTTAGTGAAGTCTGTAAGTGGTTCAAGTTTTCCAGTGACCAACAAAGCTGCGCGCGATCGAGCGGGGAATACGAGAGGAGACGCGCTTTCTTTCGCTTCTATCCCCCTCTGTCAACACTCGCAATATTTTTCCTCGAGCGCCGCCTATCCTTTCGCTCACCACTATCTGGACGTCCGGAACAGACTAGCGCAGATGATGTAATGCGGGAAGGAACGAAAAAATGCAAAAAAAAAAAAAAAAAGTAAACGGATAAAGAAAGACAGAATGAAGTCTTAGTTTGCTCTTTTAAGGACTCATTGTCTGTTATTCTTTGTTGGCGGCTTGGCGCAATGAAGAGCTAACAGTAAAAACGTTACCAAGCTTTATATTGAAAGACCAAAATCTAGAACTATAAAACATAAAGGTTTTATTGTTTAGGATTTGCATATGACATTAGTATTAGTTGCCCCTGCCTTATAAGATGGTTTGTCTCCAGTTTTGACGTCGAACTCCTTCGCTTAAGGCCTGCTGTTGGTGCTATATGTTTTATTGTTCTTTGTTCCTACAATAGGTCATCCTCCACCAACACGACCAACCCGTTCGGATCCACCTTCTGTTATAACCTGCAACACATGATATTTGAGGTCTGTATTCGTTAAAGTGGTTCTATCAATACTAAAAAACATTGCATTTTGCTAGACTTCAAGTTGAACGGCCCTCCCAGTGGAGGCGCGGTTGAACAGCCCTCTCAGTGGAGGCGCGGTTGAACAGCCCTCCCATTGGAGACGCGGTTGAACAGCCCTCTCAGTGGAGGTGCAGTTGAACAGCCCTCCCAGTGGAGGCGCGGTTGAACTGCCCTCTCACTGGAGGCGCGGTTGAACAGCCCTCCCAGTAGGGGCGCGGTTGAACAGCCCTCTCAGTGGAGGCGCGGTTGAACAGCCCTCTCAGTGGAGGCGCGGTTGAACAGCCCTCTCAGTGGAGGCGCGGTTGAACACCCTCCCAGTGGAGGTGTGGTTGAACAGCCCTCGCAGTAGAGGCGCGGTTGAACAGCCCTCCAGTGGAGCCGCGGTTGAACAGCCCTCCCAGTGGAGGCGCGGTTGTGCAGTTTAATGATATTAATTACGCAGGGCCCCAATGGATATCAGTCTAGAGCTGAATGGGCTACCCTGCATAAATAAAGGCTACTACTACTACTACAGTGGTTAACGCGTTGAACTTCAGATCTGAAGGTCTGTGGTTCAAGACCTGGTTTTCGCTGTCATTTTGTTTTCTTAGACAAGAAACGGTTCTCTACATTGTCTCTCTCCTCCCATGTGTATACATGGGTATAGAAGACAAAATGCTGGGGGTAACCCTGTGATGGACTAGCATCCCATCCAAGGGGGAGTAGCAATACTCCTAGTTGCTTCATGTTACGGAAACCGAGTTAAGCTCCGGCCGAGTGGGCTCCCTGTGGCTCGTGTTCGACTTTACCTTTTTTATCCAGTTGAACACAATTAAAGCTATGATCATACTCCACTGGTAGAAAACTTGTGCTAATGCAAAATGAACCGTTACCGTTTGGCTGCGAGATAAAATGTGGACGGAAACCCATATTTTTTACGCCAATCTCCAGCAAGCGGTGTGGGTTTGAGACCTAGCAGATCCAAAGTTTTACCTGCTTCAGGAATATGTACAAAACCTGCACGGATATGTGGTCTGAAGCTTGTCCGCAAAGCAAGTACACAGTGACGACAAGGCCTGTCCGTAAAAAAATTGTTACGGATCCAAAATGAAACCGTTACATTTTGAAAGGCTGGTTTCCATGGCGATCGCCAACAATGGCTTCTCCAGAGCACTGCGATCTCATGGAAACACGTATTAGCACAGGGACCAGAGGAGCCAAATTTGACTTAATACGCGTTCGATCGGCTTTGAGCTTGATACGCGCGCTGTGTCTTGCATTATTCGATCTGTTGTTTTCGAGTTTTTGCCCCAGCGGGACCCCAAGCGTAATCGGCGCTATCCGGAAAGCGTAAACTTTCCGAGCGAGGCACGAAGTGCCGAGAAGAAAAAGAAATTGTCTCTCTTCTTGCTGCGTAACGATTTTGTGGCGCCCACAGTTAGCAGTCTGCGGTTACCCAACGGAAAGCTCCAATTACGCTTGGGGTCCCGCTAGGGCGAAAAACAGACTCGTAAACAACAGAACGAAGATCGAACGCGTAAAGGTCAAATTTGGCTCCTCTGCTCCCTGTGGTATTAGGAATCGTTAATGACAGTTTGCGCTCTTCGACGATTGTTTTTCCACGATCATAACTGATCATATGAAAAGCAAGCTTTAAAGCATGGCTTTCCCTCCAAGGCAAGTTGGCTACACTTAACTAAACCCCAAATAGGTCCGACGGTTTGTAATACGGGTTTCGTTGCGTTTCTGTGGCTATCTGTATCTTTCTGGAACTCACAACCTGCTTAACTCGTTTGTCTTCTTCTTTAGGTGATGGCTAACAATCATCTGGCGTCCGTGACCTTGTATCCCCATAGCAACAACCATCTTACAACATGACACCATTGATTGGTCGGAATAAACAAACTTGTCTTAGTGATGACGTATAGTTCGCGTGACTTGCAAAGCAAAGTATTTTCTGGCAAATAAACAGTTTCCAGAACGGGAGGAATTTACATAACAGAAAGAAAAAATAAGCAACTTATATTGCTGTTTTAAAAGGGGGAGAATCTTTTTTTTAATGTGTAGTTTTTAAACATATTTCATTGTTGTGGGTATTTTGAATTCGTCAGATTGTAATCTGAGTGAGCGGCCGTTTGTTTTATTTATTATTCACGAGTTTGTCACCTATTTCAAGTTATTTTATTTTTCCTAAATAGCTCTTACCCACTTGATCGAAAGTATTCCATTTCAATCACTAAACAGATATTACACAAGAAAGTGTATTGAAGTTAGCAAGAAAAATTTATATGTATTCGTTGAGGTTTAAAGTATTTAAAATTGCCCGTCTGGAGTCGTGGTTGTCTTGTGGTTAATGCGCTGGAACTTTAACTTGAAGGTCGGTGGTTCAAAGTCTTGTCTCTGCCATTGTGTTATCTCCTTTGACAAGAAACTTTACTCCAATTCGGCTCTCTCCGTCTAAGTGGATACTATAGAGCGTATGCACATGACGTCACGGCGGCCATATTGGTGTACCAAAACAATAGAACGGCGGCCATGTTGGTGTACCAAAACAATCCTGTGGGATTTGAACGCTTTTCTTATGTTAACACTTTCTTTTGTTCCAATAAATTTGCATAGCTGCTTGCCACGTGAGTGCATACGCTCTATTAGGTGACCCGATTGACTAGTATGCCCCCTGGGGGTAGTGGTAATGCTCCGTGTGTCGCTTCATGGTACGGAAACCGGGAGATAATGTAAAGGCAGGCCCATTGCCGGATTTGAGTTCAGGATGTTAACGCTTTTGGATCAAACCTAAGTACCACTGAGTTTGCTTATAGAAGACCAAAAGGAGATATCAAATGAATTTCAGAGAGAATAAACTATAATTTAAGGTGGCTCCATATAGTTTTTTTGGCTCGCGAAGCATGGGCGCGCGAAGCATGGGCACGAAAATGGCGCGAGCGCGCGTTTGTTTATTTTGATGACGTCACGAAAATAAAGAAATTTTTACGGTAACTAAAACGTTTATGGCGCGCATTCTACACCGTGAATCTTTATAAAAATTGACAAATTAGTAGCATTGTCTTTGTTCTCGATCACAAAAAAACAATTTTTGAACATACACAAACCCAATAAACGTAAAAAACGAAAAGTGAGTAAATTGCCGAAAATTATTTACCGATTTTTTTTTTTTTTTTTTTTTTTTTTTATGGCTTTGTTAGATTAGACTTACTGAATGTTTCTTCTGTTTCACCAAAAATCGTGAATTTTACCGTGTAAAAACCGAGAAAAACCGTTGAGAGGTTTGGTAGCCATGAACAACAAGCCCAACAACTCAATCATTGGTTGCCATGGTAACGAGACAAGACTGCCAAATTAGATTTCTCCCAAAACGAGAAAGCCTTAATTACGTGTATGTGTATATTATGCCTAGTATCGCGAAACAAAACTCTCGAAAGACAGCAATAACATCGTGTGTATTTTATTTGGAAGCCTGGCCAATAACCTCATGGAGCCACCTTAAGTTTTAGTGAGTTTTCAAGGACACAAAGCAATAACCTTGAAAAAAAAATGGCACAGTTTTTTCGAGTTTCAATCTATTTCCATCCTGGCCATCTGCGGCCCAAAACAATTGTACTAGTCGAAAAATTGTAGACAAAACTGGATCGTTGTTTATGGGTTTCCAATGATATAAATCTGTCTTATGAGGTTTTTTAACACCAAAAATGGTGGTAATTGTTCTTGTCTTCGCCGGAAAATGATGAATAACTAATTTTTGGGAAAAGTTAGTTAACTGATCTCGGAAATGAGATACAGCTGAAGTGATAATGTTATCAATTGTAGTTATTGTATTGAAATTCATATTTGTCAATTTGTTTGAATACGTGTGACACAAGGGCTACAAAATCAAATAAATTATGGAGTTATGAGAAATATAAAAATTGATGTCCCATGTCTTTTCTTACCGGCTCCAATAGAAAAGTTATATTACAATGTGTATATAAAATAAATTCATATAAACTGCGGTAGAACGAATTAAAGAAATGTGATCATCGCAACCATGATCAATGCGTAGTTTCTTTAATTCTCTCTATCGCAGTTCATTTGAATTTATATGTTCATATTCAACATTTTCACGGTTATAGTAGAACTCGCAATTCGACCAAGCACCCATCTGGCCTTCTAGCTCAGTGGTAGAGCGTTTGTACCGAAATAACTCGAATCTCGTGGAGGCCAGAAAATTGTTTTCATGCTGGAATTTTAACTCTTTTAGTAGCTGTATAACTTGGATGATCACATTTTTATTTAATAAAACGTATTGTTGTATATGTTGTGCGATTGTTCGGTTACCAGTAGCATTGAGGCAGTTCCGTGATTCTCGTGGTTTGGGAATGGAACTAAGAAGAAGAGACTGAGATGAGAACGGCCCGCTAACTTCGCCACAAAGTTCCCACAGCGTACCCACCGTCTCGCCCGCGTTTTTAGCCCCCGCTTTAATCATACGGCTACCAACGGAGTAGACTACTTCTGTCTGAGGCTGCAGGTCTTCCGATAAAACTGTTATGAATATGACAATCTTTCTAGAGACCATTCTTTTTCAGACGAGTACACGTATACCTTTTCTCATGTGGACGGGCGTATGCCGACTGTATGCTTGGACTGAGGTCGAACGGAGGGAGGTCGTGAGAATTATAAGGAAGATCTAATCCAGAGTTATTCTAGCCGGGGGCAAAAATTTTAATTTTCTTGATAACGTTATCACATATCGTTTCTAGAACTTGCAGTTCAGAGGGATTTGTAAGGATCTCCCATTAGCACTCGTAAAAATGACATTTCACATTCCATCTTGCTTCATACAAGAGCTACGCGGATCATACACATTGTTCGCCATACCTATATCTAGTATATCTCCATTGCTACGACTTTTAAGTGCCTTTATTCTCTCGACCTGTTTAGCTCAGTGGGTTAGAGTGCTGGAAGATTTCCGGCCAATTTACCGAAGATGCTACGAATTTTCTCCGATGATTGTCCAAAGGTCATTTGAACGTTTTTCAATAGTTTTGTTTCTGACTTCCAAACATTACTACATTACATAGCATTCGTATTTCTTTTTTAGAACAGTTCTGATTGGCTGTATTCTTCACGCATGGGATAAATTTACGTGCTTTTTTTTTTCCGCGATTGCCTCCCAATAAATAAAGCGACAAACTAACCCGTGAAGAGGTCTATTGGCGATGTTATTTTCAAAGCTCAAGTGTGCGTTTTATCAGGGTTTATTAACTCTCCGCGAAAGCGATCAGCAGCGCTAGTCGTTTGTTCGAGTTTGGAAATTGTGACTCATATGACTCACTCCCTTTTAAAATCTTTATTTGTGATGAATAATGAACGTACACTCGCTCACAAAAAGCGACAAAGGATATAAGGTCTTCAATAAATTGCTGTCGTTGTGTTTGCAGTTTTCGCTCTCGTAGCTCAAAACAAGACAAAGACGAACCAGCAGGTGCGCAAGTCATTCTTTGTTCATTCTTTGCTTTTATTTATTTTAATCGCCTTCAATGTTTTTTTTGCTTCCTTTTATCGCCTTTCAGTTTCAATTTCCTCGAAAAAAGATATCATGTTTAATCAGTGGTCAAGGTTCCTTGATCACGATAAAAAGTTGCATTCGTCATACTTTAGACCTGTGTAAATATCACAAAAGTTTTGATCAATTGTGTATCACGAAATCTCTCATGTCTTAAATCCGTCAGTTCGTTTCATCAAATATTTGTACAAATGCCTTCAAATGTGTTGAGTCTGACGTCAAACCCTTCCTCTTTTAATTCTAAAAAACGTTCTTATATTTAGCGTGCAACATGCCGCACTTCTTGGCTCATAGAAGCTTGTATTGTTTTGGTGTAATTATCACAATTTTAGCACTTTCAGGAAATTTTCTTGCGCGTTTTGATGAATCTCTTGGCAAAAGAGAAGATGGGAAGATGTTTTTGGAGCATTCTTATTTTGTTCTAAATGTGAGACCGAACATTTCTGTAACAACATTTGACGACATGGCCTGCGCTTTAGAATGCCTCAAGCGAAGCTTTTGTATCTCGTTCAACTTTGATATTAATCCGGGAAATGGTAACTGTAATCTGCTACGTGAAGACAAGTACACTTCATCGGAACGATTTCAACCGAGTCCTATCCATAATCACTACAGTATCATGGTGAGTCATTTCACACTCATTTAGCAGATAAGTCAAATAAAAAATATTAAATTGAATGTTTTAAATGTAAGCGAATTAATAGAAGCTGTTTTGTGGGTAATTCTAGCCTACATACTTGACAGCAGGCAAAGGTTTTGCTTTGGTGTTAGTAGTCCTGTGCAGGGGAACAATATTAAGCTTTTGTGAGCACTGAAAGACATATATCAGTAAATAGCTAAATACATGTAAATAAAAAGCAATTTTAAAGAGGGTAGCACCAAGCTAACGCTAGGTTTATCAGGGTGGCCCTCTAGTAAAAATTCGTGGTGAAATTGCAATTTAGAAATGTTCGTTTTTAAGGAGCGGAGGTACCCGGAGAAAAAAACACTCGGAGGAAGGATTAGAACTAACAACTAACTCAACGCACATATGACACCGAGTCCGGAAATGGCGCCCGGGCCACATTGATGGGCAGCGAGTCATCTCACCACTGAGGCATGCCTGCTTCCCACTACTCTGGAATCAAATACTCAGCTATACGCTTAACATATTTTCTCAACTAAAAGTTTGTTTATCATCGGATATTTTGTGAGTCATAAACGTTGTGGTTATTGTTTGTTGTTGTTATTATTGTTGTTGCTGTTGATGATGATGATGATGATGATGATGATGATGATGATGATGATGATGATGATGGCGAAGATGACGATACAATGTTGATATTTTTGTTGCTTTCGGTCCCGCCTCATTCACGTTGTTCCATAATAATTTATATCGCTGAACAAGTACATTTGTCGTATACCATGATTTGAAGAACCGTTTAAGCGTCAAGTGGACGAAAATTTAACTGTCAAAGTTCCGATGGATAGAAATTTAACCGTCAGCTTAAAGATGCTTCTTGTCGGTACCATTAGCTTTCGATCAAGTGATATTTTGTCCCACTGCTAAACCTCGTTTAACGCTTCGCCTATTCACGAGTTACAAATGACAAGAATAGATCATGCAAACGTCACGTATTTTTTTGTTGGTTTGATATCAGAGCCCGTGTGAATACAGCCCTTGTAAGGATGGCGATAGATGCTTTCCCTTGTATGAAACAAATGGATATTTGTGCGAGCCTGCTCTGGGACGCATTGAGCAAGGTAAGACGAAATTAACCAACCTATGAAAGCAAGCCCTAGAATTAATGAAACAAAAGCGTTCATTTTTTTTTTTTAAATTCAATGTTTTGATTGCATTTTGTTTGTATATTTATCATAGGTACGTTACCTAAATCGTGACATCCAATCACACCTTAACACACCTTATTGAATGAACGCGATAGAAAATAGAAAATACCAAATAGGAATTAATTACCTTAATGATATTTCCAAATATTTCCAAAATTGCTAAGAATTAGTTAACCCTCGGAGGAGCGGGGGAGGGGGCTCTCCCCACCCCCCCCCCCCCCCCCCCCAATTAAAGCTTTTCTCCAATTTGTTTCAACAGCATTGACACATGTCGTCTTCAGTGGCTGTTTGTTTATCCTTTAGACACATTTTGGTAATGTTTGGCGAGCATCAGTTGCTACGGTAACGAGATATAACGTATTACGAAGCGTGAGGTCAAGCCATTTTTGAATACAAATGCAATTTTGGTAATAAAAAAACCTATAAAACGCTACCAAAAACAGGCCTTTATTACGCCCGGCCATTTTGTATAAAAACAAAAGATTTTCGCCCGCCCAACCTCGTTTTCAACTTTTTCACTGCGAGGCTGGGCGGGCAAAAACAAAGCATTTTATTCTCCGGGTTATCAACATGGTCGCCGCCTGATAAAGGCCTATTAGAGGTGAAATATTTCCGATATGATATCGTAACACTGCAATTCCCATGTTTAAAAAAGTTAATATTCATTCCAGAGTTAAAAATTAATTCATTTGTTTGACAAACATTTGTTTGGAAGAATTATCTGTTGAAAGGTCATTTAAGGTAATTCATCCCTATTGGTATTTTGTATTATGTATGACAACGTTTCTGCAATTAGGTGTATTCACTTCATAGGAATAAATGTTTTTTTTGTTTTTTTTTAAGCAGCTTGCTCCGATGGTTTATGTTCAACAAACTAAGATCAGTTTACATACCGGACTTCCATTTAAGGCATACTTAAGGAAGTGCACGCCGAGTTACAAGCCTCTTTTTGTTCAGTTTCAGGAAGGGAAAGCTTTTTATTTTCCCAACTTTTTCCCTCCCAATTTAGGTAGATTAGCTGGGAGCATGAAGTAGACCATTTCTTTGAGGTTGGTGTGCCCTCACCTTTGCATTGCTGGAAATAGTAAAGTGTTTCTAGATATCAAGTAAATTAGTTTAGTTCTTATCAGTTATCAGATATCAGTATATGTTATGATTTTGCTCAGCAAGCAGAGCTCAGTCTCCGCAATGTACATTATAAGTAAATATTTCGGTTAACCGAGCAAGAGGCATAAAATATTATTCATCATCTAAATCATTTAAATTGATTTCACGTTGATTTAACACCTTGTGTATTTCTTCTTTCTTTCTTTTTTCTTTCTTTCCTCCTTCCTTTCTTTCTTTCTTTCTTTCTTTCTTTCTTTCTTCCTTTCTTTCTTTCTTTCTTTCTTTCTTTCTTTCTTTCTTTCTTTCTTTCTTTCCTCTGTTCATTCCTATTCAACGAGGCAATCATGCAATAGAAATCTTTATGTAACCTCAGTTAATACCACCCAATATGGCTTACGTTCCCTAAAATTCACTGGTCCTCGCCAATTGATTTCACGTTGATTTAACACCTTGTGTATTTCTTCTTTCTTTCTTTCTTTTTTCTTTCTTTCTTCCTTCCTTTCTTTCTTTCTTTCTTTCTTTCTTTCTTCCTTTCTTTCTTTCTTTCTTTCTTTCTTTCTTTCTTTCTTTCTTTCTTTCTTTCTTTCCTCTGTTCATTCCTATTCAACGAGGCAATCATGCAATAGAAATCTTTATGTAACCTCAGTTAATACCACCCAATATGGCTTACGTTCCCTAAAATTCACTGGTCCTCGCCTTTGGAATTCCTTGCCTACAAATATAACTAATTCAAATTCTTTAAGAATATTTCGTAAAACCCTGAAGAACTCCATGCTTAATTGTTATTCTATTTAGTTATCTACCTAAGCGCATGAAGAAATACTTTTTAAAATCTATTCTTAATTGTCTGTAACTGTATTTTATTGTAGGGGTCATCCACTAGATTAGCTTTTCCTATTTGGATGATCCCAACTCACTCTCTATTTTTTGTTACATTTTTCTTTTATTCCTTAGCTGTACTTGAATTGTGTTTAGTTGCCTATGTAAATTTTACCTATATGTCATGTAAAACTGAGCTGAGTTGAATAAATCATCTTGTCTTGTCTTGTCTTGTCTTTCTTTCTGTCTGTCTGTCTGTCTGTCTGTCTGTCTGTCTGTCTTTCTTTCTTTCTTTCCTACTTTCTTTATTATTATTATTTTTTTATTTAGTATGGAAAAGTGTAGCCTGTGCGCAGACATATCCGCTTTCCTTGCAGGATAAGAAACGTTTTGTACATCTAGTACCTACATGGCAAATTTACATATTTTCTTTTCGTTGTTGTTTCATTTTTGTTGCTCTGTTAACAAAAGTTTAGGAAAACTTCATGCAGCTTAACAATGTTTCCATCTATTAAGTAAACTTATGTTCACTTAATGTGCTAGGAACACAAAAATTGTTCAACGACAGTTGTACCTCCATGTGCGACCGCCTCTCCTAAGGGACCGCTTCTCCAAAATACCAAATTTCTTCCAGTCAAATCACTATAGTCGAAACCTATCGTAAGCGACCGCGACCACTTTCCACGTTGGTGATTTGAATTTATATATTGTTTTAACCTCTGAGAAGCGACCACACTCACCCATATGTTGATATCATTGCAGATGCAAATTGATTCGTGTGTTAGAGTACAAGTCCAATAAGACGAAAATTGCGTCCTTTCAGCAAAACGTCAATATGATACAATAGTTTGTGCTGATAGGTACTTTGTACATAGAAATTACTAAAGGTTCATATGGCGGATTCAGAGGCAGATTCATATGACTCAATAAGACCTACTGTGGTTTGACCTCTTGCAAGCATCCACCCAAAATGCAAAACCAAGTTAGTCACTTACAGAAGGTTCAACTGTACTGAGTCTGTACTTATACATAGTTTATTCTTTTGTCTTTTATATTAGCCACTCCTTGGATCAAACTTAACAAAGATGAGGTTTGCTTTGGCGCCATGAGTAACGCATATGGAAATTTCACTATACAATCAAACGGAACCCTTATTACCATGAAACTCGTGTACCGCTCAGGGTTTGTCACGTGCAACAAGTACAATGTCCCGTATGGAAGCCACTGGGCTTGTAAGAAGGATTCAAACATTGCAACGATCATCACAAATGCAAACAATCAAGTCATATTACCACACGACTACAAGAATATGTCGTACATTTTGGAAGGCTATCATCCAAACTCATCTGAGCTGGTGTTTAACAGCCTGTCCCCTCCCCTGAGCGTAACAGCTGGAGAGGAGTACAGGATTTGGTATCATGAGGATTTTCAAGATGGCTCTGAGGGTGACAATGCTGGTCGCACTTGTACTGATGTGTATGCCCTATTCAAGAGATAAAAATATTCAAAAGGGAAGTGACATAAAAACAAAGATTTATAGTAACAGTATGTCACTGCTCCAAAGATCTTGACGATGTAATTTAAATCAAAATGACATCCGGTACACTTTCAGGATATTTTAAGGCCACGTGATTTGCTATTTACAATGGAGAGAATTAGCACTGCGTTATACGGCACACGGCACACGCCAGCTTGCAGTTGATTATCTTTCTTTTACTTGATTATCTTTATTTTTCAAATAGTTAAATAAATCCACTAGAAAAATAGAAAATAATCCACATGTTCATGACAAACGCGAAACTACTCACTTTCACGTGGAAACGGCAAACGACAGACGGCAAAAGTTGGATTTTTGCCGTTCTCTGGAAAAACAAACGTAATGGTTAATCTCTCTCGTCGCCTCGTTGAATAACTAGACTATGCAACCTGTAGAAGAAGCCGTAGGTTCAGGTGTCGTGATATCGATAAGCGTGCACGAAATTCAAATTTTTAACCATCCAAAGAAAACAAAAACCTCATAGCCACATTTTCATTTTATTTCATTAATGTAGACGTCCATTAGCAGCCCTTCTTAAAACGTTTGATCACTTGTCATAGAAACACTACTGACGTTCATAACTTCCTGTCATAAAAAGCAATCATTCGCATTTCGCAATTAGAGTACAAATCTTTCTATTTGTTTACTTCACCGATATAAGTGCATAAACTTTAAATTGTAGTTTGGGAAGCCGGGCAACTATGGAAAGAAGAATCATGATATTTGACATGTTGCCACTGATTAAAAAAGAAATTCGACTTCCGTTCTTTATAAGACAAATTGAGACAGATATGATATACCAATATATATAACAACATGGACATATTATTTCACTTATTATGTAAAAGGGTCATAGATGTAATATTTACTCTCTACTGATTCATATACGTTTTCACCTAGTGTAAATATATAAGTTTAAAGACAAGCTGCATTTATTTATCATTTAATGTCTTATCCTTTGCGAAAATAATTTTCTGCGTAATATATTTTTGCGCAATGTTCCCCTCGGCCAGCAGTCTACTACTACATGAAGTTAGCTGCTTGCACGGATGGAAGATGTATTAAGGCGTTTATGACGTTTAAAATAAAATAAAAATAAAAAAAAACAAGCAAAATGTTGCAGCACCAACGCGCTGAAGAACCGCACGTGAAGGCTCTCAAAACATAAGAACAGTACAGCTGGAAAAATGACGAAAATAAGTCGTGAGTTTGACTCGTCGCTTGCCTGTATCGAAGTGAGACTACAAATTTGTACGATTTCAGGATGTACCATGTGCTTGCCAATGTTTTTCCTGGCTTAACGTATTTACTAACATTCATACCGCAACAGTTGTTTTTTCGGTTTTTAGAAGTATTCGGTTCTTTAAATGTTGCTTACTGCTCTAAATCTATAGCCATGATGCCAAACAACGTTTTTGAAATGAATAGATAAATAGTAACCTCAATGAAGATTTTTGAAGCAAGTGCGAAAATTAAAGTAACTATTCAAATATTCACTGTCAACTGCTTCAGTTGAATGCTTGCGAAATTTATGTTGTGATGCGGAAATATCTTGATGAAAGAAAAAAGACGGCCAATAATTGCAGCATCTTTTAATAAGCTATTTCTAAGTTTAATTAGGAGCATGTGATAGATTATAGAAAATTATGAAACTCAATTTTGCAAATAGTGAAATGAGAACTGTGATAAAATGGTAAAATATTTATCTGCAGGGGTCTAATGTCTTTCTTCTGTCAATTTAAATTTAATTAATATTTAAACAAACTCCCGTAAATGTATTCGTCTGACGTCAGGTCGCCATATATGAAAAGAAGGCTTGCTAAAATTTCTTAAAATATTTTACAAACCACTGCCGGCGAAATGTTGAGATACTCAAAATTTGTATATTGCTGCCTTTCTTTTGCCATTATCCACAGTTCTTCGCAGGACATTCCTGAAAATGGGAACTTTAAACAAAAAACAAAACATATGGCAAGTGGAACCACGTTTCTGGAGCATTTGCATCGGGTATTAAGAGTGGAAACCGTTCTTTCTGTTACAACATATGATGCCATGTCTTGCGGTCTGGAATGCCTCAAACATGGATTTTGCTTTTCTTTTAACTTCGCTGTTTATTCGGGAAGCAACAATTGTGAACTGCTTCGTGATGACAAGTTCAGTTCTTCAGATAGATTTCAACGCAATGGTTTCCACCATCATTACAGCATCATCGTAAGTTGCTATTAATTAGTCTGTCTAGAACAAAATCTACATGTACAAGCTAGGTACAATTATTGGATTGATTTTATTTCGGTCGAAATCTGACTAGAGTTAACGTTATATTAAGAAAATGAATCGAGGGTTCCGTGTTTGTTCTTTCTGTTTGTTGTTGTTTGGTTTGATTGTTGTTGTTGCTTATTGTCTTTTTTCTTAAATTTAACCATTCATTCTCCACAACTGTAGAGTAGGACAGACGAATAATAGTCGGAAAGAAAACATACGGATGCGAAATAAGCCAAACCGCTATCTAGTTATCATTACTTACTAATAACCGTGTCATTTTTTTTTGCAAAGATCAATCATTTGACGGAAAATAAAACGTTCAGAATAACAACATCCATCATCTTGTATTATCCATCAGCCATTAGCTTGAGACAATGCAAAAAAGCATACACGGTTTTAAACTTCGAATGTACATTGAACAGTTATAGTGGAAATAGGCCATTTGCACGATGAAGTCATAAGACTACAACTACCAGAATCCTTCAGTTTTTTGTTTTGTAGTGCAAATTAGGGCTATTGTTATTTAAACCGCACAGGGATTACAAAATTTAAATAACAAAGGAAAAACGAAATGAATTCTGGTAGTTGTAGTAAAATGACGCCATCGTGCAAATGGCCTATTAAAAGCGATGTAACTTTTGACTATTCTCAGAGTCCGTGTGAATTCAACCCCTGTAAAGACGGAACCACATGTCGGCCGCTGTACGGAACTGGTGGCTTTTTTTGTGAAAGAAGCCAAGGAATAATCGTAAAAGGTATAACTATTTCTTAATTATTTCCTTTGATGAAAACGCTATAAAAAGGTATAAAGAAGCATTCAAAATTACTGCGAATGTCGTGTTCTGGCTCACATACAAACACTCCAATAACACCATGCTCTCGACGAAAATCGAGATTATTCGATTGCACCAACCTCATCCCAATGGTCTTTATCCGCTTTCAAAATGGCGCTGTGGGTGTAAAGGGGTCAAGCCCAAATGATACCGTCCAGAAGGACGTTGGACACCTTATTGAGACTTATATAACGGAGTAACTGGTTAGCTTTCAGTCGAGGTTAGGGGGAGCAGTTTACATAGTTAAATTTAGGACTAAGCAACCCGAGAAGCTAGGTGGTACAGTGTTACGGTAGGCTATGTAAGCCTAAGCCTAGCTGAGGTCACAAGTGTAACACACTCCTTTACACGGTTGTGCCTAAATCATACCGTCCAGAAGGACGTCGGACACCTTACTGAGACTTATATAACGTAATGTTTGTTTTCTGACAATCTCAAACCTTTACCCAAACGAAACGAAGACGTTTCGTCGTGATTTACGCAACAAAACACGCCTGGATTTTTGGAATATTTTGGCAGTCTTGTTCAGGGATTTATACGCCCGTCCCGCCATTCTAAAAACCGAGAAGTCACTAGGGTCGAGGATGGGATTGCACTTGGTGTGCTTTCCATCGCGGTCAAACGTCCGAGGCGTTTTTCGTTTCATTTAGTGGTATTTTATTTAATATTAAATGAAAATATGGGCAAGGATGTATAACAAATTATTTGAGGTTACTATATTTTAATTTAATTCTTTGCAGAATGATGTGCTTTTTTTCCGTTGAAAACTGACCAAAACTCCTTGCGAATGATCAAAATTATGCTGGAAATGCAAATGGCGCCGGCAATTCTGCAGTTCGCAGTTTTGAAACGCTTATAACTTTTTTGGTAAACTTTCAAAACGTTTGGTAAATTGACAGTGTATTGGCAATATCTTAAACTTTAAACAGTGAAAATCACAACCTTAACTTTTAAGTACTTTGCTTAACTTTTGCAAATTTCTCTCGTTTGACCGCGGTTAAGGCGTGTTTGTGGTATTCTGTACGTTTTGATAGATTGAAGTTATTAATATAACTTAACACTTGCTGGGATACGGAAATGTGTCTTTTGTTATTCTATTTTAGCTGCACCTTGGTTTAAACTGAACAAAGATGTTGTGTGCTTTGGAGCAAAAAATGATTCATACGGAAACTTCACCATTCAACAAAGTGGAGCCATCATAACTGTAAAACTCGTTTACGTCTCTGGGTATGTCACTTGCAACAGAAAAAATGTTCCTTACGGAAGCCACTGGGCATGTAAAGACCCATGCAAGCTTGGAACAATAGTCACCGACTCTTCGAACAAAGTGATCTTCCCACACAATTACAACAACACGTCATTCACCCTTCCCGGCTACCATCCTAACTCGTCTGAACTGGTGTTCCATTCCTTACTCTCGCCGCTGACGATAGCCGCGGGCGAAGAGTTTAGGGTTTGGTACCATGAGGATTTTCGAAATAGCGGGTCCGCCGAGATCGACAATGCTGGTCAAACGTGTACTGATGTATATGGCCTGTACAACTGATTAACACAGTCAGTCCAAGTAACAATAATAATAACACATGTACTCTGAAGCGCAAATAAAAAGAATCATGTTTGTAAAGAAATCGAGCAATATTACATAACATTGTGGTGATCTTTGATTTACATTTCTCTACATATACAAATTGCGTTCATCAGGAAAAGGAAAGCTTTATTTTATGAATGGGATAGTTAGAAAGCTCTTCGTTTTGTTAATTCAGTAAATTTCAGTTAGTATCTCGTTTAACTGTGTGTGCGTTACATTACAAAACAGAGTACCCAAATCTCTTTCAGATATCGGCGTTTACTAATTGTATTCAGATTGACGTTAAACCGACCATACTTCGTGACTTTTTCTCGAATTTATCTGGAAACAATTTGATGTGAAGATTTTTGTTCATGACTTATGTGACGTTTCCACTGTCGAACCATATTTTGACGAGCAGGTTTACCCAAATTTTGAATTCTCTGCTTAAATTAACGTAAAAACGGGACATTTTGCAAGATTTACGACAGACAATAGGTTTAAAAAAGAAAAGCGGTACACTTAACCTACCCCAAGAGCGTAGTGATGAAAGCGATCACTTTGTACAAAGTTGCTGGAGTTGCTGTACTTGTCTGTAGCCAGCAAATGAAAAACACGAATTCCAGAGTTGTTAGGCGAAATCTCAAGCAGTTTAAGGCCTGGGTTTAAAGTCTGTTCGGAAAATATGGTTGACACTAAATATCTTCGGCTAGATTGACTGGACCAGATTAAAATTTTCCCTAAATGTTATTCTCGACGTCTTCTTCTGCCTTAACGCACAAGTTTGGTCACGTGACATGTCACGTGATCTAAATTTTAAAATTAAGCAAATCGGCGATATGCCAGCGAATTGTCTTCGTATAGTTAAATAAATTAGCTTTTCCAATGGAGGTTATACATATTTAACCTTCTACGTTTGGAATGATTAAACTTACAGTTATAGATAATCAAAGGTTAAATTTTGGACTTAAAAGTAACCTTTGTCCTCACAGATTTTTTTTTAAAGAACAATGGACAATCTTCCAAACGTGAAGGGGTGGAAATAATTAATCTGCATTAGAAAAGCGTTTTAATTTTATATTTTCTCTTAACCCTTTAAGGACGGCATTTTAGTAGTGAAAAAACCGCATTTTTAACCCAATCCTCCTTTTGGACCAGTTTTCTGTCAGTTAGCAAGAAAATGGCTAGAAATGAGTTTTGCAACAAAAAAGGCTTATTTTCCTGCTTATTGGGTGTAATTAAGCTTCATTTTTGTTTTCGGTGCATGCGCATAAGCCAATTTTTTTTTTTTTTTTTTTTTGCGAAACTATTTCGATCTTTCTTTCTCGCTCTCTTTCTTTCCTTTTTCTTTCTTTTCAAAATCGTGCTTTGTTGCTCACTTTATCGTCTTTCTTTCCATTGGAATTGTGGCTGGCTTACTTTCCAGGAAAATGGAAAAGTTAATCTGGAATCAGTGGTATGCAAATAGCGAAATTGAAGTGAATTTTTGCCCAAAATGTGAGTAGGTTTTTTGGGTGTAACTCTGTCAGGATTGGTCAGATTTTCCAAAATGAGGTATCTGCGGAAAGATCTATCCTTCCTAAATTCGTTGTTGACCACTTGTTTGGTTTAAACGGAATGCCAAGGGTTAAGAAAGGAATTATCTGCATCGTTCCATATGGGACAAAAATGACCCCACCCGTCGGAAAAGGGTTAAATCCATTGGCAATTCGTCAACTATCTGCTATTTTAAGAAAAATGACCACGTGACATGTCACATGACTTATGGGAAAGCTTATCATAATTTAAAATGATAACAACGATAAGACCTTTCCATGTGCCAAATTTCGATTCAGTTCCATTCTCTTTGTTAAAGTTATCACAAATAAAATGTTTTACCCCGTAAAGGAGCCTTTGACCCAGGCCTTAAGGTTACAGTGTACCTTCAGATCGAAAATTTATCGAAATTTTTTTTGGCATCAATAGATCGTTTTCACTCACGTGACAAAAATCTTGACAACCGTTGCTACGCCGCCATATTGGTGTACCAAACTGTAAACAAACCCGAGTCGCGTCCTCTAAATTATACGGGTGCTGTGATCAATTATTCGGTGTGGAAGCAAAAGCGGTCAAGATAGGGGTATTTATTTCGCTTGAGGACGTTCTGCAGTTACGAATCAAAGTAAAGAAACCGACAAATTGTCGCAAGAGAGGCGATCGCGATGGATTTCTGCAATTAGTCTGGCGGAATTCTTACGGACGAGTTGAACAACAGTGTGAAAAGCCATGCCAGATATTTTGTTTCTGGACAAGCGGCTATAACAGGGATAGATAATGTTGAGTGGGTTTCATTAATACTCGGGAACGACAAAAAAAGAGCAAGATGATGAGAAACGTCGAACAAGCGTCACAGCGAGAACGGAGAGAGGAATCAAAAGGAACAAAAAAAAACCAAAGCGATTGTAGCCGAAAAAATCGCAGCAAAGAAATGCAAACTAAATGAACCCGGAGGGCAAATGCCTGATATTGTGTTCCGCAACGAATCTCTAAAAGCTAAGACCCAAGCCCCCAAGGATATTTCATACCTTGCCCTTCTGAAATATTTCATAGTTTCGCCTTTTCTTTTACGCAAATTCGACCAAAACATTCTCGGCTGTTGTTTGCGCTGGTGCGATTTCCGTTTTTATGGCTTCGATACAGACCTAAAACTCCCTAATAAAGTCTACAATAGTATGTAGGAGAAATAAAGAACTTTCGCAGCTTATAGTTCGCAAGTGCTGCCCAGTAATCCATCTTCCAAACTGATCTTTAAAAATTCTCCACTCGCATGTACTGACAACTTGTGTACATGACTGAGTTTATCATTCAGTTTTGTCTATGCTTCTTGGTCAGTTCCAAACGAACACTAGCCATATAATTTGAACAGGATTCTGCTTGCCCAGCCTTACAGCCGGCCTGGGCATTGAGCAGACAAAACTGTTCCTTCTCTTTCCGTGTTGATTAAAATCGAGGTTTTGAGTCATTCATATGCTGGAAATGTCTCACCTTCGCTAAACCCCGGTGCTAAACAAACTTGTTTGCAGCAATGATTTGTCTTTGCAGTACGCTAACTATAAATACGGACACTATTTTATTACAAACTCATAGTTTAGGCTTCGGAAAACTTTAAATTGCTGGTGGGTGTAAGGCTGTTGATTCAACTATTTGAATAGGAGACAAGCAATCCGGCCGGCAAAGAAATTTCAACATGGGATAGATTCTAATTGCCGAAATTTTTCTCCAAATAACGCTGCTTAACTCGCGTTTCCAACTTCTTAGCACATTCCGAAATGGGAAAAGAACAAGTCAAATAAAGATTTTCCCCAAACTTTGCTTAACATCCCGAAGTATTCATTTCTAAAATGCGACAAATGTAGATATGACTTGCATTTGTACGCTATTACTGCTATTACGCAATCGAAAGTGGTACACCAATATGGCGGCGGATCTGTCGTGACGTCACGTGAAAACGATCTATATAAAGTTTACAGAATGAACTTTCATCGAAAAAAAAATTATTGAAAAATAGTGAAAATTGACGGAGAAATGACAGTATAACTTTTGTGGGCGGAGTTTGTTTATTAAGCGATATGTTTTTTTAAGCGCTGTTTTCTCAAAGTTAATTTTTCGCTTGTTGGGGACACTTTAAAGAGCTACAACTCAAAGGGAATTTGTTCGATTTTCCTGAAATTTGGACAGAAGCTAGGCTAACATATAATCAACAAAAATGTGTCGGCGAATTTCTTATTTCCGAAAACTTTTTCGTCAAGAGCCATTTCCGTGTGATCATTCCAATTTTTTTTCTCCCTTTTTCGAAAATATTCAGTTACTTTTCACTGCAATTGAATATGGGAAATCGCCGACACCTTTTCTTAGCGCTTCGTGTCCGGAAACCCGAGAACAAATCAAATTAGCAAAATACAATAATCGCTTTGAGTTTTAGCGTTTTAAAGCTGATTCGGACGTTCGAATTTAGACGTCGTAAAAAATTCGACAATTCACTTTATTACCAAATGGTTTCCATATTTAGTTAGCCAGCTCTATAAGCTTTAATTTGATATCTGGGTTTAGGTATGTTAAGTGTAATCTTAAGACACTAGAGCTGTTATACTGGAGACACCCCTGAAGGTACACTGTAACCTTAAACTACTTGAGATGGCAAAATTGAATGAAAAACATAACGAAGCACTCGAAGGCACAATCGATGCAATTCTTAACATCCATCGAGGCTAAGACTTGAGTAACATTCAGCATGTGATTGATGAATTCCTTAAAGTTTACGAAGTGCAGGTGTTCATATTCGCCTCTTTAGAGCTGTCCAGCCTAAAAGGAAGGGGAACTGATTGTGGAAACTGATCGTGGCTTTAAGTATGTCATGTACATCCGAAGCCTCTTCCTTTATAAATTTTCACAAATAGTTCTTAACAAATAGACAATTTAAAGCCATGATAAATGAATGCAGAAAAGTAAATAGTTGGACTGTTGCGTTGTCTAACCTTGGAGCATTTTGACAAGGAATAACATAGACTGTCGTGAAAGTTTAGTTTATAAACCTTAGATCACTACATGGATTGTGTTAGTGCTGTTTTTTTTTTTCTTTTCAAAACAAGTGTGTTGAAAACAACACCCATTTGGCTGATAACTAGCTAAAAAAGTCTGAACTATTAAATGAATACATTCATGTCAACTAAGTTTAAGGAACTGACCTCTGCATTTTGTTGAACCACATGAACAAAGGTAATAAACCTAAGTGCGATCCAGGCGACTGCCATCTTGAACTGCATTTTATTGTTTTGCAAGAACGAGTTTTTCGTGTATTCCGTAAACACACTCAGTGGGTGAAAATAAGTTTGCCAAAAGCGAAAACAGCGAAACAGCATATATATTGGAACATTATTCCATAAAGCTCTCAGTATTGCACGTATTTAAGTCTACCAAAGGTTTCACGTAAACGAACGGATTCTAGGAGACCATGGAGCTTGCGCATGCATATTTTTTGAAGTTAGGGACGTACATTGTAAGCGTGGTTCGATTCACCTGTTTGGTGAAGTAGGAGTCCTGGAGCAAGCTTTTCCCATTGAAAATATAGTGAATTAAGATCATCTGTCTGAAACCCGCAGTTAAACTTACCCAGTTCTTTCCAGCCATGTGATGGAAATCAAGTTCTTGGCACATGCCAAAATCAATGGCTTCTATGCGCCAACTAGTGAATATGAAACGTTCTATTTATACTTAGTGGATGGCGGACCGGGAGTCAATCAGGAAAAAAAAAAAAACGATGAATTACAAAGCATGTCTTAGCGTGACATAACTATGCATTGAATGAAATAATAGAGAACTGGATGACTTAATGCTTTAAATTTGTTGTTATCTAAGGGAAAGTCCCGTGCATTGCGTGGGTAAACAAATTTAAAACATTACATCATCTAATTCTTCGTTAAGGCCCTGTCACACTATTGCGCATTAAAGAAACGTATGAGTTGCGTATGAAAATTCATAAAATAATTTTCATACGTACAAAATTCCCTTGAAAATACAGCGTATGACCAGCGTACTTGACCTATGAGTAACGCACCTCTAGCGTAACTCTCGCGTATTCAGCTTATACCTAGCGTATGCTTAGCGTATAAACCATACGTCCGAATACGCACAATTTTTTAAGCATGCTTAAATTTTTTTTTCTGCCTCGCCGTATGCCAGCGTATACCACTGTATGTGACCGTGCTTGAAACGTATACAACCTATGCCTAACGTACCCCTAGCGTATGTCAGCGTATACCTGAGTGATATTTTTCATACGCTGGCATAAGCTAGTACGATACGCAATAGTGTGACAGGGCCATTATTTCAAACAATGCGTATTTTTGTAACGCTAAGACATGTTTTTTTTTTTTTTTTAATACGCCGCCCAGAGCCGGACGGCGTGTGTTAAGAGAAACCTTAACATGACATTTCCCAACAGTGACATTATACAGAAACAGGGTTCCAACAACCTTAAACGCCCCCCCCCCCCCCCCCCCCCACCCTTCCTTACTAATGTTGCACCTAGGGACGTCCTTAGATAAGTGAGGTGTCTGGACGTTTCACAAACCATAAGGTCTAAGGCGCCAAATAAGATATAGGTAAATACTGAGAGATGTGATTTTTTTTCTTTCGTGTTGCGCAAGGAGCACCCTCCATAGCGTTGCCCTCGCGCTCAGGACGCGCACGAATTCTCCTTTTCCCTACTATTTCTTTCCCCAGCCACGCAGGCTGCATTTTGGCGTGCTTCTTTTCAATGTCTGAATACTAAATAATGAATGCCTAAATAACACGACTTTTTAAAACAATGCTATGTGTATAAATTCCGCCACAGCGAACTTCGGATACCCACGTGTATAGTTTATTCACCTGCCATTACTACTTGGGAGCGATTATTGATTGATAACACAAACAATATAATTACTCATGCGCCTAGCGGCATGAGGTAAGGTTTCGGCTCCGTTTTTCTTGTTATTATTTTTATTATTATTATTATTATTATTATTTTTATTTTTTGTGTCACGATTTTGCATGCAAATTTATGCACGCATATTTTAAATTGTACACTTCCGGTTCATAGCTTTGTCACTACACTTCCTTTTTAGTGACTTCCGGCTACTCTCACTTCCGGTAAAAGAGCGTTACTCAAGTGTCACGACAGCGTCTCCTACAACCCTACTTACATTAGCAATGTTCATGTTTGGTATATATAAGACATAGAAGAATCATTCCCTTCATTGTGGTACAGCCTTCATTTCCAAAACAATCAATAGTAAACAACGTGGTTTGCAGGAACGATGACTGAATGAAAGGAGTATACTCTTCGTCATGTCGGACATCTTATCATCTTCTAATCTTCTTATCATCTTCTTCTCATCTTCTTATCTTCTTATCATTTTCTTTACTTACTTACGCATGCGCATGAGTATAGGCTGCTAGGAGCCTCTTGTTTATGAAGATACTCGAGCGAAACTGACGCCTAATATTAATTCTGCATCTACATTTTGTTAAGTCGATAAAACCATTTGCGGACAACACGTCAACGTTTCAAAACAATACTAAATAAAAAATATAAAACTAAATCTAGACATGCATGATCGTCTCTTTTTCAATCCCTAGGCCTCCTTGGTGGGTATCCATGTTTATTTAATTTAATTAATTCCTCCGCCATAACATTTAGTCCCCCTCCCTAATACAAACCATAAACATCAATGCATAGCGACCCGTTGTTACCTTCCTTGCCAAAAATTTATCAAATCTTCACAAACCAGACTCGGAACTCCTGGCCAACACCCACAGACAGAGGGGAAGAAAACACACTGAAATCTGTTTCAGAGGAACTATCATTAAACCCAAAGAGTGAGTACATAAGATATTCATTAACTCTATCCAGACCGGGGGGGGGGGGGGGGGGCTTTTGGAGCCCGCTCGAACTTTGAAGTTGTGTCGTTTCAAAACGATTAATGCAATGACCAATTTATCTGGAAACATTTTCCCGTTAGCGTCCTTTGTCCACCGACATTGACGTTTCCATAGCAACCGCTTTTTGACACCTATGTTTTAAAAAATTAGCATTTTTCGCTTTAATCAAGATTATTTCAAAGTTTTCTTATTGAATTAATATTTTCCACTTAATTTAGCGATAATTGATCAAATTATGTATAATTGTTTATTAATTAAGGTTAATTAACGGTAATTTTAGGAAAATATGGAATATGAAATGTCAAAATCCAGGATGGCGGATCGAAGTTCTACTAAAGGTCTTTTCTCTCTATGATTTTATTGTTGGTTCATATTTTGGATTGTAAAACATTTGCCCACAATAAACTAAGCTTTAGCAGTCCATTTGCTTTACTTTTCGGTGTTTTTACCGAAATAAACACGTTTGGACTAATTCAAGATGGCGGATCCAAGATGGCGGACAATAAAATGGGAAATTTATTTATCTGTCTGTGTAATTCCATTATCTCTAAACATTTATTGTCAAAATATCATAAAAATGTCCTTTTCACTTGAGAAATATTTTTTTAATTCATTAGGTACACGAAAAGCCATAATTTGCAAAGTTATCTGTTCCAGTTTTTAAAAAAATGTACACATCACTTCTATGACGTCACATGCTGTTACCATGGCAACAAAGTGTACGAATTCATTAGCTTTTACTCTTGCATCAATATGTGAAAGTTTGGTGTGAACACTACCGTTTGTTTCAGAGATATGTCTTATAGAACGTTTTAGTTAGTTATTTCATTGTAGATGACGTCATAATGACGTCACTGTTATTGTTAACAACAAAAACAGTGTTAGTAAACATAAGTTTTTTATCAAATAGGTAGCTGTTAAAGTATTGTTGTTATATGTTCAAAATTGAGAAAATATTGATGAAAGACTGTTTTAGCCAATAAAATCGACTATATGACGTCATAATGACGTCACGTTACGTCATTATGACACCAAAGTAACTGTAATTACTAGAATGCATGACAACATCATCCTGTGTAAATTTGGTGGCCATAGCATAAGCGGTTTCAAAGTTACATAGGGGGGCTTTTGGAGCTCCCCCCCGGTCCCAGACGGTCAAAAAAGCCGGGCCTGGATAGGGTTAAAAACGGTGGAGCCGTTCATGGGAAGAAGACCGGCCACAGTTATTTTTGGCATCATTGATGTGTGTTTTTAAATTTGAATTGCAGCCCCACCTTGTTGCTGGATCGTTTGACTGCATTTCACACTGCCTGAAATATGAACTAATTTAAAAGCAAAAATATTCCCCGACTGTTGAATATTGAAGGTACCGTATGAATCATTCTTGGTTCCGAGGCAAACTGGGTCTGTATTAATCTTATCCATCCTGTAACAAGAAATTTACGAGGAACAGTCACTAATATTCCATAGTGATTATAAAGAGCTAGCAGTCTCTTTCTTGTCCTATTGCGTTTGGCGCGAGAAGTAAGCTAAAAGATGGATTAATGTAACGGCGAGTGCGAATCCATCCAAATGTTTATTTACTATTAACACTTGGACGCCGTACACCCCACCATGGGGTGTTGTAACCTCACCCACATCCCCTCCCTTTCTGCATGCGTTTTTGCTAATTTATAATAGTTTTCAAATATTTTACCTTTAATAGATAGCCTGTGATGTGCTCTACAAGATGTAGTGGCGTGCGGCGAGTCCGCGAATCGTCGTTTTTCCTACAAACCTTCCTTATACTCCAATCATGGTACAACGAGATGGGGTGATTTGATGTGAAGATTTTGGTTCACGAATGAATAGATCAATAACTTATGAGGACAATTTACAATTCTTAACCAAGACGAAGATTTTAGTTTAATATTTGAAATTTGCTCTGGATGCGTTAAGGGGGGAAAGTCATGCAATAGTTAAAGATTTACAGTAGACTATATACATTTAATAAAGACCCCAATAGCGTAGTGATGGAAGTGATCACCTTGTACAAAGCTGTTGGAGTTTCTGTACTTGTCTGTCTCCAGCAAATGACAAACATGAAGTCTGGTGTTGTTGTTAGGCAAAATGGCACAATTGAATGAAACACATGCCATGTTAACGAGGCACTCGAAGGAACAGTCAGTGTAATTTTTAACATCCATCGAGGCTAAGACTTGTTTAAACATTTAGCATGATGTGATTGAAGAATTCCTTAAAGTTGACGAAGTGCAGTTGTTTATAATATTCGCCTCATTCGAGCTGTCTAACCTGAAAGGAAATAACGAAATTATGGCTTGCAGCAGTGTCATGTACACCTGAACCCGAAGACCAACGTCTTTTCATTTATAAATTTTCGCAAAGAGTTGTTCATAAATAAGACATTTTAAAGTCGTGATAAATGAATGCAGAGAAGTAAATAGTTGGACCGTTACGTTGTTTAACTTTGGGGTATCTTGACAATGAATAACATTGGCTTTCGTGAAAGAAAGCGGTAATTTGAAAATTAGTTTGTTTCATATAAACATATTCCATTTATATGCCAACGGTTAGTTTAAAAACATTACATCGATCACTACATATATTGCGTTGGTGCTAACTTTTCTTTTCTAAGCATGTGTGTTAAAAACAACACCCTTTTGCCTATAAAATAACTAGTTAAGAAAGTCTGAACTATTAAATTATACAATGTCAACTAAGTTTAAGGAACTGACCTCTGCATATTGTTGAGCCACATAAAGAAACGTAATAAAGCTAAGTGCGATCCAGGCGACTGCTACCTTGAACTGCAAGAACGAGGTTTTCGTGTATTCCGTAAATACACTCAGCAGGTGAAAATACGTTTGCAAAAGCGAAAACAGCGAATGCTGACACACTGGCTATATGAATAATTTGTATAATAATTCTGCTAATACTACTGGCTGAGAAATTTCTGAAATGTTATTGGATGAGAGGAGCTGTATTGCAGTTGCCGTGGCAACGGAGACGGCTTTGTTTAGTTCAAACAATGGCGGACAGCTTCCCCGAATTTGACAACAGTGAAATATAATAATTGAAGTGAAGATCAGAAATTGCCAACGTGGATTTTTGCGGTTTTTTCAATATTTCTTAAACATTTTACATCTAATAGATTATGTGATGATGTGCTCTACAAGATCAGATAATATTATGGGTTATGAATAGAATGACTCGAAAAACAATTCGCTCAAATACAAATAACTCGCTCAAATGAAATAAAAACATTAAAAAATAAATACTTTTCTTTATATGACAATATTAAACTTAAGCATAAAAAGTTGTCCTAGAAATTGATAATATTCTATTCACGTTTTGAATTCCAATGTTACACGAGTTCAAAATTTGATGATGTTTAATATTTATTAACATTTTACCGAGGTAAATAGCCAACTCTGTTTTAAAGTTGTC